>CAUYQV010068983.1:0-13665 GCA_963574575.1 Galagoides demidoff | reverse complement strand
GGCTGCGTAGTATTCCATGGTGTACATATACCACAGTTTGTTGATCCATTCGTGGATCGATGGGCACTTGGGCTTCTTCCATGACCTGGAAATTATGAATTGGGCTGCAATGAACATTCTGATACAAATATCTTTGTTGTAATGTGATTTTTTGTCATCTGGGAATATACCTAATAAAGGAATTGCAGGGTCAAATGGCAGGTTTATTTTTAGTTCTCTCAGTGTTCTCCAGATGTCTTTCCAAATGGAACGAATTAATTTGCATTCCCACCAGCAGTGTAGAAGTGTTCCCTTTTCTCCACATACACGCCAACATCTCTGGTTTTGGGATTTTGTGATATGGGCTAATCTTACTGGAGTTAGGTGGTACCTCAAAGTAGTTTTGATTGGCATTTATCTGATGATTAAGGATGGAGAGCATTTTTTCACTTATCTGTAGGCCATGCACCTATCTTCTTTAGAGAAATTTCTATTCAAGTCCCTTGCAGGTGACCAGATTTTAACATTGGTAAAGTGGGACACATTGATGGGGGCGGGGCGGAGGAGGGGTGTGTTCTTGATTAAAAATTTGGTCTATATGGAGCAACAAAAATTTTCATAGAATACAAAAATTGTATTGTAATATTTTTTAATTTCAACATAAGTACAATTTACAAATATAATACATTAAAAAAAATTATGTATAGGGTGGTACCTGTGGCTCAAAAGAGTAGGGTGCCAATCCACCTGGGCGACCTTGCCCAGGAGGGGAGTAGGGCGTTTACATTAGCCTTTTCATTTCCAAATGAAGTTACATTAACCTCTTCATTCCCAAATGGAGTTACATTAACCTTTTCAGCAGCTGAAACCACATATTCCCTTCCTGTTGTCCCGCCCTTACCTAGATTGTCGTGCAGCTGCCCTTGACCTAAGCTTATTTCTGAAATACATTTGCTGCCTGTTTAAGCGTCTGTCTTCCCAGCCAGGTAATGATGGTGTTGTACTCATTTCTGCATCTTCACAATCCCATCCCATTGCCTGGAACATGGAAGCTGGTCTATAAATGTTTGTGGGGAGAAGGAGTGATAGCTAGAGAAGCCAGCCCCTGCTTCCAGATGAGGCATGTACTCAGGTTGGAGAAAGGGAGGAACAGCTGCCCTCAAGGCAGAGTTTGCCTCTGTAGAGGCTGATGGGGCCAGGTCCCCACAGGGCTCTCTGACTCACATTCCTGCCAGGCTCTGACCAGGACCTGGGTGTCATGTGTGGGTGAGGATGTGGACTGTCAGAGCAGCTTCTGTACTGTTCTCTCAGGCTGTCTTCTTGCAGGATGTTCCAGTCCTCAGTTCCCTGAAGCTGTGGGCATCCCAGCAGATGGCTCCAGGGGTGACAAAGGCAGTGAGGAGTCCCGAGTCCACTTGGCCTCCCTGTCACTTCCCAAGGAGATGAGGCTATTGGCAGTAATCTGAAGTGACAATGGAAATATTATGTACCATTCCCAGAGGCCACACAGTTTGATGATCAGCGCTTCCTCACTCCTATTTCCCTGATTTTTGCTATTCTAAGGTGAAATATCTGAGAGTTCACTGGTGCCCTTGACTTCTGCATGTTTTGGGGATGACATGGGTGTTTGTATCTCTGGCTGTCCAATAAACAGAGACAAGGGCAACCCAGATCGCTGTGTCCCTTATACCCAGATTCTGGGGATGGAAGATATTTGGGGAAGTTTAGCAGGTGGTATATGCTTACTGGCCTTCCCCTCCGGGCCACAAAGCAACGTCTGCTTCCTCAGTTTGTCCCTGGAAGCATGTATTTGTGTGGGTAGCACCATGTCACAATATCCTTAGGCAGATTCCAGCTCCCCCAGATGGAGAGACAGAGACTAGGTTTACTCTCCCACATGAGACTGCTGAACACCAGGTGAGACACCAGCAAGACCCTGGACCCCAGAAAGTGAGAACCAGTGACCCCTGTGCCAGGCGAGCCCTGGAGTTGTCCTCACTTGCTTCCTTGAGAGCGTTATCAGACTAGGGTGCACCAAAGCGGAACTTGGGTGGAGCCCAGTGTATTCCCCAAGCTGAAGAAACAGAGCTGAATGTCAGGGGAGAACAAGTTCACAGACCTAGAGTTCACATGACAGAGTGCTAGAGAGAAGAGAAACTGAATAGAGATAACCTGGCGGGCTACAGAAGACCCTGCTTGTGGATTTAGGAGAGTACCGCTCAGCACCTGTGTGGGGGGCATCTGCACACGGCCCAGGATATGAGGTGGACCAGCACCTAGCGCTCACGTAGGGCTGGGAATAGCGCTGTTCTCACAGCCAGACTGGGAAATGGCACAATATAGGCATCGGGTAGAGCACTCAGAAGGCTTGGCTTGGGCATCATACAAATTAACGATGTCTTCTCTTTGAAAGATACTGTTTAGAGACCGAAAAGATAGACCACAGACTAGGAGAAAATGTTTGCAAAGCATATATTTAATAAAGGACTTGTATACAGAATATATAAAGAACTCTCAAACTCAGTATTAAGAGAACAACCCCATAAAAAAACGGGCACAAGATTGTAACAGTCACTTCACTAAGGAAGATGCCCAACTTCGTCAGTCGTGCAGGTAATGCAAATGAAGCCTCAGTGAGGTGCCAGCCTACTCAGTTAGGCTGGCGGCAGTGACAGGGTGTGATCTTACCAGGTGCTGGCAGACTGGAACTCACGTGCCCCGATGAGGGAGGGAATGCAGAAAGGCACAGCACTTTGGAAACTAGGTTGGCAGTTTCTTAAACAGGTAAGCATTCCCTTACCATTTGGTTCAGCATTTCTATTCCAAGGCATTTATCCATGAAAAATGAAAGTGTATGTCCATTCATGTGTATTAGATTCCTGGGACTGCCATAAAAAATAATAAAACAACAGAAATGCATTACTTTACATTTCCGGAGACTCTAGGTCTGAAATGAGGGCCATGCTCTGTCCGAAACCTGTGGGGGAGATGGCTTTTCTAGTTCCCGGTGGCCTGATGGCCTTCTTTGCCCACCTGTTTTGCAGTGGTGTGACTCTAATCTCCACCTTCAGTGTGGCATGGCATTCTGCCTGCGAGTCCCTCACTTCACAGGGTCGTCCTCTTACAAGGACACTGTTAGGGCCCTAAACCCTTCCCTGTCCTGTTTCCTGAGAACAAAAGGCCTACCTGGCCCCTGCACCAAGAGTTCCTCAGGAAAGACCTTGGCTTGCCAAAACCTTTCAGAGACCTGTGGAATCTCCCACACCCTATACCCAGTATAAAAACAAACCCCAACTACTCTGGGTGCAGCCGCCATCTTTGCCAGGCGAGTCTGTGTTCCCTTTCATTAAACTTGGCCTGAACTTCCCCTGGTCTCTTCTCTGGGAGCATTGCTGAACCCCTTCCAGACACCAGTCATATGGGTTAGGAGCCCTGTCCATTCCAGTGTGACCTCATCTTAACTAACTGTATCCTTAGCGACCTTTCCAAATAAGGTCACATTATGAGATAGAAGGGATTAGGACTTCAACATGCCCTTTCTCTGGGGGACAAATTCAACCCATAACACTCTCCAAAGACCTGAACAAGACTATCTGTAGCAGCATTATTTATAATATCCCCAAACTGAAAACAACCCAAAAGTCCCTGAATAGGTAGATGGATAAATTATGGTAATATGTACATTAGAATACTACTCAACAATAAAAGAAATAAACTGTTAAAACATGCAAAAACATGGCTTCATCTTAACATAACTATGCTGAGTGAAAGAGCTGATCAGAGAGAGTGTACACACGGCACTATGTGACCCCACTGTGTGAAATTCCAGAAGACACAAGCTCACGTGTAGTGGCTGATGGCAGGTAAGTGGTCTTCTGGGTGCAGTGGGCGAAGGTGGGGTAGAGATAAATATTCTTGGAGATACACTTAGCAGTTTGCTACTGCTGCCATGACAAATCACCAGAACTTTAGTGGCCTAAAACAACACGAACTTATTCTCGGATAGTTCTGGAGGTTCAGAAGCAATAAAGGAGGGTCTAAATCACAATGGCAGCAGAGCTGGTTCCTGAGGGAGCCTCTGGGGAGAATCTGTTTTCTTGCCTCTTCCACCTTCTAGAGTTGCCAGTGTTTCTTGGTTCATGGCCCCATCACAGCTCTGCCTCCACGGTCACCTCATGTTCTGATCTTGACCCTCCTGCTTTCCTCTGAAGAGGACGCTTGTGATTGGGCCCATCAGGATAAGCAGGATACTCTCCCCATCCAAAGATCCTTTGCCACACTATATCTGCAAAGTCCCTGTTGTCATGGGGGGTGACAGATTCACAGGCTAGATGTGAACATCTTTGGTGGGGCCACTACTCACATGCACACATGTCAAAGCTTCTTAATTATACATGTTAATATGTGCTGTTTATTGTATGTCAATTATACATCAATTACTCTGTCAAAAAATTTAACCCTGATAACTTTGATAAAAAAATACAATTGGGCTCTATCGGCCATGTTTAGTCAGAAAAGGATCTGTGGAGTCTTTGCAGTCATTGTTGAAATCAGGCAAGGATTGTTTCAGAAAATCAGGCCACTTCTTGGGGGATCTGCTTCAGCCTGGCAGAGTGGCATCACCAGGGCACCCAGAGGGGTGCAGAGGCGAACATGCCCCATAGCAAGCCTGCTCTGTCTCCTTGCTGAGGGGAGGAAGAGCGAGCCAAACTCCTACTGGACGGGCATAATGACCAGGGTGGGAAGCCGGTGTGTGCCCTGCCTAGCAAGCTGGTCCATTAAGATTTTTTCCCAGTTTACTGTGTCTGTTATATAACTGATTCAGCCATTCTATTTTATTTCACTTTGTTTTCATGTGTCAGGAACACTTAATAGCCTTGTCCTCTGAAATGTCCTGGTGTATAGTACAGTGCTGTTGACCGTGGGTGCTGTTGGACAGCAGAGCTCTAGAACTTACTTGTCTTGCTCACCTGAAACTTGGTGTCTGCTGATTTGTGAAAAGTCCAATTTGCTTTCTCTGTGTCACTTCTGGCTTCCCCTAGACCACCACCTCTATGATGCTGGACTCAAAGGGGTCACAGGAATTACTCATGATTTTATCATTAGGGAGAAGGAGCCTTGTTCACCTTATCTCAGCTTTTTTCTCTAGACCCTGTGATCCCCATGCAGTACGTCCTTGGGTGGCTGGCAGCTGATGTCAGGAGGAGAGCCTCTCCGTGTTCCTACTGCACTGGCAGGTGGAGGTTGCTCCTCCCCCGGGGACTCCCGGGGCTGCCGGCAGCCTGGGGCCTTGGAAACACTCTGCCCAGTCACTGCTCTTTATCCCTGGGTGGCAGACACTGATTCTTCTTCTATCAGAGCGCTCAAGTCCACACGTGGCGGAGATTCAAAATCAACCTACCTTCCTTGTTGCTGTTTGTCATTCTTAGTTGTCATGACATGTTGTTGTGAACTACATTTGTCTTCTAGGTGTCTGATCTCCCAGATGGCAGGGAGGAAGAGACTTTTGCTCTGATGTCAGCGTGGCTACCAAAGCTGTGAAGTGAGTCTGTGGTTACGCCCTGCTTTGTGGGGCTGCGCCCTCCGCCCTGGGCTCCTCTGTGAGCAAGAGTTCATAGAGTGTGACACACTACATGTGGCAGGGCCCTCTGCTCTCTGAAAGAATAAATTGTCTTATGTCACCCTGCACACACAGCTTTCAGGAAATGAGGGGGTCCTGCTTGCTTCTTGCACCAGAATCTGTTGAGCATGCATGTAAATTTTCTTTTCAGCTGTGTCTGAGTCTTAGGGACAGGGAATGTGGTAAAGACCGACTTTCTTGATGGAGAGAAGAGCCACTTCCCACCCCCTCTCCTTCAGGACCATCCTGGCTATAGCTGAGACTCTGCTCTTAGCTGCCATGTGGCTGGCAATGGTTTTCTTGCTCTCTGGCAGGCACAGAGTGTGTCTGTGTGTGTGTGTGCGCGCATGTGTCCGCGCTAAGGCTGAGGAGTGGAATGACAAGAGGTGAGAGGCTTCCAACCGCTCCTTCTATCCTGATCTGCTGGGCAAGGGGCTCCTAGGCCCTGGTAGGCACAAGGAGACTGGCTGTGTGTATCTCGTGTCTTCTTGGCTGACTGTCCGCCCCTGCACCCTCCGTGGGGACAGTGAGGCTCTGTATTGGGTTATGCACGAGATGTATATGCTATGTACTTATGTGTGCACAGAAGGAAGAAATTTTGGCTTGAAAATAGTTTTTTTTATTGGCAAAGATATCACTTTCTGCAGGAGGAGGTAGTGGAATTTGCCAAACCAAGCCTCCAGAAGAAAATATAACAGAGAGTGTGAAAGAAATCCATGTTCAAACATTGGCAAGTGTGAAACATTCAAGAATCTTTGTGTGAACATCATATTGTCAGAGCAAAATTAAATTAAGCTGGTCTCTGGCAAGTGTTCGGAATGAATGCAGAATTGGAGTGAGCGGGTGGACTGCTTGGACACTTTTGCAAGAAGCCAGACAGAGCGTAATCAGGGGAAAACCAGGAATCCTTTCTTCAGCTAATCAATGCACAGGAACTTAACTGCCTTGTGTCTAACCGCCAAGAAGACACCAAAGGAAGAGCTGAAACATTCTTCCCCTCCACGACTCAATCACAGGCAGAGAAGAAATCGAGTACTTTTAAAAATACTTATTAAGCACCCTCAGAATATTTATTGAGCAAACTATTGTTCCAGGCCCTTCTTAGAGACTTCAGCACACAGACTGGAAGTCAACCTATTAGAATAAAAAAGCAATTTGAAGCAAATACTCTGCTGGAGATATAAGCCATGTGCCAGGAAATGTGGGGATAAATTCTCATAGTTTCCTGTACACAGGGAAGGAGGGGTTTGGGGATACTATTCTCACAGAATGGAAGCTGGCATTTGAACAGGGTATTGCAATATCTCTAATACTCAATTTTGAGAGGAGTGGGAGGGGAAGGATGTAATTGAATGGGAAAGGATTCAAACTCTCCCTCCCCCCATCCCATCCTGAATTCTCTTCCGTGGTTTGGTTGGGTGGAGGAGGTGCTAGAGGAGCGTGGATACCCCAGGAAGGCTGCAGCCCAGCTGTGGGTGCCTGTGGGGAAACCCCTTCCCTGTCTCCTGTAGCTCGGCATTCACACTAGCCTCATGGACATGGGAGTTGGGCAGTGCAGATCAGTTAGACAGAGAGAGACACTTGGCAGCCTGTGGTTGCCATACTGCAGAACGGCAGTGCTTGGGGCAGATGGGAACAGGTCATTCCATCCTTCCTCCTCTGAAGGCACAGGAGTTACCGTCACAGTGGCCACTTGGTCAAGCATGAGGTGCAAGACGGGTCTCAAGTTCCCCCTTTAGTGGTCAACACATCACAGTTTCCTCTCTCAGGTTTTTGTCAACAGCCTCCTCTCGCTTGAGGCTATCTCCCAGAAAGCACCCTCCTTCGGAGCTGTGTGCTGAGGCTCTTAGCACTTCAGCAGGACTTCTGAAGGGCACCTGCTCTGAGTAGTCATGCTCCTGGCAACTGCTCCAGCTGGGCACCAGCTGATCTCATTACTGATGGCACACCTGAGCACACCTGAGCACATGCCAGTACTTCTAGATTCCAGTCTGTGTGCTGAAGTCTCTAAGAAGGGCCTGGAACAATAGTTTGCTCAATAAATATTCTGAGGGTGCTCTCGGAGGGTGTCAACTGTGGGGGTGGTAGTTGTGTGCAAAGTTACGAGCTGAAGTTCTCCTGGGTAGTTCACAGTGGGATATCTTACAAGGGTCTCTTACTTAGAACTCTACAAAGCAGTTTTGCTGAGAATGTAAAATTTCTTATTGGATGGTAGGATTCTCGATTGGAAATACTTTGAATCTTTTGAATCCCTTTGGGAAGAATGGATATCATTTAACGTTTATGAGGTTATTTATTAGTTTTCTCTTTACATCCTTCTGTAAGGCATTGTATTTTTCCTACATGTCCCACACAGTTCCCATACAGGCAATGACTGGGTATTTCGTATATTTGTTATTGTGAGCTAGATAATGTTTTCATTATATTTTCTAGTTCTCTATGTCTATATGTGTAAAAATATGAAACTATCGAACTTTTATTTATTTTGAGTTTTTCTTCATGTGTATACATGTCTGTTTTGCTTTTATACAGGCAATTTATACATTGGAAGGAAATTTTACCTTTCTTTCCAACTCCCATGATTGTGAGGCCACTGGGAATGCATCTGTTTGTTTGGTATTGCCTTGGCTGGAATCTCTGCATCTGAATACATGTAAGTATTCAATATGGGGGTGAGAACTGGTGTCTTTGTTTGTTTCGAAGTATTTGTCTATTTATGTTTATAGGAGCACTTATAACATTTTACTGTTAATTAAAATGTTCATTGTTGATCTAAAAAAATTTTTTTTCTTAGACTGCTTTTTCACTCCAGCTAGAGCACAGTGACCATCATCATAGCTCACTGCAACTTGGGACTCTTGAGGTCAAGCAATCCTCCTGCCTCAGCCTCTCGAGTAGGGAGCAATACAGATGCCTACTACCATGTCCAGCTAATTTTTCTATGTTTTGTAGGGGTCTCATTGTTGCTTAGGGTGGCCTTAAACTCCTGAGCTCAAGTAGTCCTCTCACCTTGGCCTCCCAGAGTGCTAAGATTATAGGTATGAGCCACTGCACGAGGCCTGATCTAAGAGATACAGAGGGTGTCAAAAAAACAAACAAAAAAAACCTATACATTTTAAGAATAATACTCAACACATATCCATAACAAAAGATGAGTATAAGCTATGTTTGACTTCTACAATTACAAGAGGCACTCAAAATATATATATAATAAAATATATAATACATAAATAACATCACTTATGATGTGCATATATATTTTTGGCACCCCAGTATTATTTGGACTGTTAAGGTAGTATCCTATGACTCCATTGCTAAATACTTGTTTGTTTCAAATTTAGAAAATATTGTTAAGTGTTTGACTCTGTTGAAATACTTCTTTTTTCTGTTTTTTTTTTTTTTTTTTTTTTTTTTGAGAGAGTCTCATGGTGTTGCCCTCAGTAGAGTCCTGTGGTGTCACAGCTCACAGCAACTTCAAATTCTTGGGCTCATGTGATTCTCTTGCCTCAGCCTACTAAGGAGTTGGGACTACAGGTACCACCACAATGCCTGGCTGTTTTTTTTATTGCAGTTGTCATTGTTAGTTAGCTGTCCCAGGACAGGTTCGAACCTGCCAGCTCTGGTGTATGTGGCTGGCACAATAACCACTGTGCTACGGGTGCCAAGCCAAAATACTTATTTTTTCATATGTCCTTTAGGTGATGTGTTATATAAATTTATTTACTAATATTTAATTATCTATACATTCACATATTTGGTCATTTATTATTTTTTACTGTGTTGCTACACTAGAATTATTTTATTCAGATTTTTAATATCCTATTACAGTGGGATTGATCTGCAATTTTTTATCTGGTGTTCTTTTTATTAGGTTTTAGAATCAGGGTTAATGGTACAGTCATAAAACAAATTGAAAAGTTTATTAGATTTTTCTATGCAAATGTGTGGAGCACAGGTACTATTTGTTTTTCAAAGAGACATAAAAATTTGCCTATAAAACCAAACAGTCAGGGCTTTTGGGGAGGTAGTTCACTGGGAGTAGTATCTGTTTTTTTCCTGATTACATATCTTTTTAAATGCACTATTTCTTCTTGAAGTGATATGTATCATCTTCCCAACCATCCATTTCAGAATTATGAGCAGTTACTCAGAGTTTTCTTAAAATAACTATCACTTTCTTCCAATTCTGCATATTTGTACTTTTTTTTTCAACTAGACTTCTGAGAAATCTGTGTACTTTATTGTTTTGGATTTCATGTGACTGGGTTTTTAAAATTTGAAGTATTTTAGTTTTTATTTACATTGCATTACATACAACAAGCTTATAGAATTGAACTGGTATCCACTCACTGCTTCTGGAAATTAATATCAGTTCATTTCTCTGGCAGGAGACAGTTTTTGGTCAATAATTAGAATTAAACATGAAGAGAACATAACGAGTCTCCTAGAGAGGCAGCCTAGATGGAGCGAGGGAAGAGGGCATGTGCCTGGGAAGGGCCAAGGGCTCGAGCTGCTAAAAGTTTTGGGTTGCCCAGGTGTGTCCCTCCTTTCTTCACACCTCATTCTTTTTCCAAGTCTGCTAAATTTTAGAATCTAACCTCTATCCTTTCCTGTTACCCTTTATGCCTTGTGTAGGTAATACTTCGTGCCCAGACTGAGTCTTTGGTAACCATTGTCAACCTTTGCTTCCAAACAGGAAGTTTATGTCAATTTTCTAAAACTTTTACTTCTATGCTGTCAATAAGGTAAAACACCATTCCACACAAAAATGAATTTTTCATAAAAATCAAAATTGACAGTTAACCCCATGAACTTCATTGAGAGACGCTTCTTTTATATTTAAATAATGGCGGAGACACTTAATGACACAGTAGTTTCCTTTTCTTGATTAGTTTTAACATCTTTTAAATAGCAACTAATTAAATTGAGTGATTAAGAAATCAGACATGAGAGAAGGACTCAAATGTTATTTATATCTTTTAAAAGGGAACATTTCTATTAAATAAGTCTGGTTGTTTCTGACAAGATGGTTTGTTTTTTTTTGCAGTTTTTGGCCAGGGCTGGGTTTGAAGCCACCATGTCTGGCATATGGGGCTGGCGCCCTACTCCTTTGAGCCACAGGCACACCCAAGACAAGATGGGTTTTTATATCATTTGAGAGACTTAAGGTCTTTCAAGTTGCTAAGTTTTCAATCAGGCCACTGGTTCCTTAGTGAAAGTCATCAAGCCATTGGCAGATTTCTAAGGAAAGACCAGATCTTCAGGTCTCTGAAGTAGAGAGTTAACATTCTCCAGTTAATCTTTATACTGTTTGCTGTTAACTCTGTATTTCGTCTGCGTATTTCCCAGGGGAGAAGCTGGGCGTGATATCTACAGTGTCCTGGAGGAAAAGCCGTGTGTCTAGTGTCCCTGTTTTCAGGGAGAAGAGGTCAGAAAAAGCTGAGTGTATTTCACTTCTGTCTTTGTGACAAAGACTACGTGGTTGCCATTTTCCACCAGCTTACTTTCTTACTGAATCTTGAACGTGGACTTGCTGCACCCAGCTCTGGAAGAGACAAATCACAAGTGGGTCTGCTTTCTACATCCGTCTGAGTGATTGTCTGGCCATAGCTGCTTGGAGGTGACCGAGAGGCCAAGACTGTGTAGACTGTGTCTCCCTCTGCCAAAACAATGGGGTGTCTAAAATGTCTCCCAGGGCATTTTCTGCTCTTTTGTATTTGGCTGGTTAAGAACTCTGCTCCACCAGAACTAGATTTGAAGTGAAGTTCTACTCCAGATATTTTTCCTACTTTAATATAAGAAGGATAACTTTTGCTTAATTTTTTTTCCAATATTCTACAATCAGGTCAACTCAGAGATCTCATATGTATATGTATTTGCCTTTGCTCTCCATGGTGAAATGGTGAAGCCAGTTGTTTCTTGCACTTGAATCAAGGGAAGTCCTTGTTAAAGCACAGACTGCTGTCTCCTACCTACCAAGTTTCTGATTCAGTTGTCTGGGTTGGGGCCTGAGAATTTATATGTCTAACAAATTCCCAGGTCATACTGGTGCCCCTGAACCAAGAGATCATACTTTGAGACCCTCTATTCTAAGCAAACTTGTAAATTAAGTAAAAATACTCATATATACTCATCTAAGTTTTTCAATACCTCAGGTGTCAGATAACAGTTTTGTAGGTGACAACTGGATCTGAAGTATATAATTAGAAAAGGAAGCCCAGGGTGGCGCCTGTGGTTCAAAGGAGTAGGGCGCCAGCCCCATATACTGGAGGTGGTGGGTTCAAACCCAGCACCGGCCAAAAGCTCCAAAAAAAAAAAAAAAAAAAAAGAAAGAAAGAAAAGGAAGCCCAGATAACCCAGGCTGGTGGAGCAACCACAGGGAAGTTCTGGGTTAAACAGGAGGCTCAGCTGCACAGCACACGTCCCTAAGTGATTCTAGTCAGTACGGGTTGAATGTGCCCTGCTGTGAGGTGAGGTGCGTCCTAAACATGATAAACATGTCGTGTAGTGGGTCTTGCCTTCCTGCTGGGGGCTCTGTTGGGGCACCTGTAGGGGAGTGCACTGTGGTGGCTCTGGGCCCTTACGCCAGGGAAGAGCATGGCCTAGCTCAGGCAGAGCCACTGGTGTCAGCTTTGGACTGTGCCTGACAAGGACATGGAGATTATTTCTCAAGCAGCCCAAACACCACTACACGTGCTTTCCCAGTGCCCGTCTTCTTTGAGCTGCCTCCTATGTCCCTTCTTATGGGACTAGAGGAAAAAGCCTTGCTTCTACTTCTCGGGGTCATCATAGAAAGCCGCTCATTTTCCTTGCCTGGGCTAAGCCTGGCTGAAGAGGTAAAGGCCATTCCCTCCAGTCTGTGCCAGGAACACTTGCTAGCCTATGCCACACAGAGATGGGACTCTAGCTGATTCGTTATGGAGCCCAAGGCCAGCGCCACAATTTCTGCTGGTCAGTGTTCAGTCGGAAGGGTCATGGCCCAGGGAAGAGCACTCAGCTTCTTACCTTCAAGCTGTGTCCCAAGCAACAGGGCTTTCAAAGCTCAGGGTCTGCTCAGGGAGGAAATGAAAACTGGCACAAATTTAGTCAATTGACTGATTTTTCCTGTGGCTAGGGTACCCCAAGGAGGTCAGACCCCTGCAGCTGTCCCCTGACATAGCTCAGTGAGCTCCTGGACTACAAAGTGCTGCCGGCTTCTCCATCTGAATAGTGGAACCAAAGTCGAGCTGGTTTGTCTTTGACAAAGAAGCCTTTGAATTCTTAAAATAAGTTCTGACTGGTGTCTAGCCAGTGGGAGATGTGATTACAGAAATTGATGGGCCCATAGTGCGGACTGCTTTCTGAAAAGGCAGTGTCGTGTGAGTTGCAAGCGATTCCATGAATGCTTATTTCCATATGGCTCCAGTTTTCTGCATGTGAAGGCTGTGGCTGATGTGTCAAATGAGGACAACCCAACCACCACAGTCTTTTCTTCCTCGCAGAAGAATTTAAGACTAAGAAAATGGAAGCATTTGAGACATAGGGTCATTTTTGTAAGATAATCTCTTTCATTTTCTCTTTAAAAAATTTTTGCTTGTGAGTTGAGGGAGGAAGATAAAAGTAGGGTAAGAATTTATATTAAATCCAGAATCTGTGGTTACATCTCCTTATATTCCTATTTTCCTTGAACATCTAATTTTATAGAGCAGGTTACAACTAAGAGTTTCAGAGTTGAATATCTTTCTTAGCACTCTAAGCAAGAGGAACTTTATTCATTTATAAAAGAACAACAAGATATAGAAGTATAGAGATATACCTTATACTCTGTTAAAATAACTATCTTTGGTCAAGGCTTTCTGATGTAGTTATTTCTTCCATTTCATTCCTCAGTGATCATTCTTTTATTTTATTATTTTATTATTATTTTTTGAGACAGAGTCTCACTCTCTTTTTTTTTTTTTTTTGAGATGGAGCCTCAAGCTATCCCCCTGGGTAGAGTGCCATGGCATCACAGCTCACAGCAACCTCCAACTCCTGGGCTCAAGCGAGTCTCCTGCCTCCGCCTCCCAAGTAGCTGGGACCACAGG
>CAUYQV010068982.1:0-34805 GCA_963574575.1 Galagoides demidoff | reverse complement strand
TTTTGAGACGTAGCCTCAAGCTATCCCCCTGGGTAGAGTGCCATGGCATCACAGCTCATACCAACCTCCAACTCCTGGGCTCAAGCAAGTCTCCTGCCTCCGCCTCCCAAGTAGCTGGGACCACAGGCGCCCGCCACAACGGCCGGGCAATTTTTTGGTTGCAGCCATCATTGTTGTTTGGCGGGCCCGGGCTGGGGATTCAAACCTGCCACCTTGGGTGTACAGGGCTGGCGCCTTAGCAGATTGAGCCACAGGTGCCGAGCCAAAGTAAAGTTATTCTTAAAGACAGATATACAACAAACTATCTTTAAATCCTATATTTTTTATTTTCCCGTGATATAGTCCAGGACATTGAGCTATATTAAAAATTTCATGAATATAGCTTATAAAAATTATCTTGTAATTAAAGTTAAAAGAGATTACATTACATAGAAGGGAGATTTTTCAGTATATTTGCCATTAAAAAATCCATTTTTCATTTCTCACATAAAAATTCTAAGGAAATCTGTTAACATTTTTCTGAAATATTCTTATATGAATTTGGAATATATATACTTTACTCAAATATAAGCTAGGAAGGAGAAAGCGATAAATATGTTTTGAAAGTAAGTTATAATTAGAAACACATTTTAGATACTATGTTTAAAAATACTGCAATGGTAACCAATAAGAGAATAAATTACAAATTAGTGGGTAAATGATAGAAAAGGTGTCAGATTGTTCTAAATACTAAATCTATAAACATCATATAAGAGCCATATCTAAATACTGCAGGCTTATATCACTATAAAACAGGAGGGAATAAAATAATTAACAAAAATAACTCTGTTAAACTCATTATGGGACCTCCACAAGTTATCAAGATTGTATTATTGAAGAAGATATGGAGTTATAGGAAAATGCTTAAAATAGGATGAGTAAAACTGATATTCTAATTACATATTATATATAGATATACGATTATATATAAAAGCATATGCTAGAAACTAGAAATACTTAAATATAGAGAGATAGGCTGGGTATGTGGGTTCATGCCTATAATCCTAAAACTTTGCGAGGCTGAGGCAGGAGGATATTCAAGACCAGGAGTTCCAGATCAGCCTGAGAAAAAGTGAGACCTTATTTCTACAAAAAATAGAAAAAATAGCCAGGCATGGTGGTGCATTCCTGTAGTCATACTTGCTTGGGAGGCTGAGACAGGAGGATGGCTTGAGCCTTAGAGTTTGAGGTTACAGTGACCTATGATGATGCCACTGAAATCTAGCCTGGGCAATGGAGCAAAACTGTCTCAAAATAAATGAATAAAAGATAATTTTAAATGCATTATGGCTTATAGTTCATCTTTAGTTTTAACATAATAGAGATATTTTCCTTTGTAAATTTTACTTTAATCAATCATAGTTTCTTAGCAGTGCCACTGTTGACATTTTGGACTGTATAATTCTTTGCTGTAGGGAGCTGAGTTAAGGTACAATAATGAGTGAACAGGATCAACCCAAGGAATTATTGACACTGTAGAGAAAAAACATTGCATCATTTTCAAATTATGAAAGAAAAATGACTTAAATAAATTAATACCAGAATTTTATACTAGCAAAACTCTAATTTAAAAAAAAGACAAAATAAAAATATTTTCAATCACACAGCTCTCAAAATTTTAAAGCAAAATGAATCTACCTGAAATTATACACGGAGAAAAAAGCCAAATAAGGACAGAAATAAATTCAAAGGATGCTAATAGAAAAACAGTATGTCAGGGTACTGTTACATGTGTATACAATAAACAAAAATGTTCAAAGGACCACAATACTAAAAATAAAAATAATACCAAAAGGATGGATTTATATTTTGCGATAGAAAGTGAACAATCAGGAAAAGAACATATATCAAGTCTTTTGAGAGGAAGAAAATTTTCGTTATGTCACGAAACCTTAATAAGTGAGATGCCAGAGATGAAAAAAAAAATCAAATGTATAAATTTTGCATAACTGCTGAAGAAAATTATGTGTCTATTTACTGATTTTTTTTTTTGAGACAGAGTCTCACTATGTCAGCCTTGGTAGAATACTATGGCCTCACAGCTCACAGCAACCTCAAACTCTTGGGCTTAAGTGATTCTCTTGCCTCAGCCTCCCAAGTACTTAGACTACAGGCGCCCACCACAATGCCCGGCTATTTTTTGGTTGCAGTTGTTTAGTTGGCCTGGGATAGGTTCAAACCTGCCACCCTCAGTGTATGTAGCTGGCACCGTAACCACTGTGCTATGAGTGCCAAGCCTTGTCTATTTATTGATTACAATAAATGTAATGAATTAAATTCGTTTACCAAAATATAAATTCTCAGGATGGACATATAAAAGCAAGATCCAGCATTATGTAATATCCAAGAAATAAATTTTGAAAGAGCACGTTGGTGGATAAGGAACAATTAATAGTAAAAGATGGGTAGATACACAAAGAAAAATGAACCAAAGGAAGACAAAAGTATAAATTTTAATAACAAGTAAAATACAACTCATTTTAATTGAATTTGTTATGATTTATGATTGTTATCTTATCATAAAGGACTAATAATATAAATAGCCCTTAAATATAAAGGTTCTATTAATATTAGAGAAGATCTTTGTGATGTTGGAGTCATGGCAGTTCATAAAAATCACCTTATTCAATTAAAAATCTAGAGCATATAAAGCACTCCTGCAATTTAGTAAGATAATGAATAAGTAAATCCAATTAAAACAAGTATGCCAAGTTTTGAATGTACACTTCAAAAAAAGAAGATATAAAAATGGGCAGTAAGTTGATGAAGTATTATTATTAGTAATCAAAGAAGTCACTTAAAGGTACAATGATATGCTACATCAGATCCATTAAAGTGGCTAAAATTAAAAAGCCTGATAACACTTGGTACTGGCAATGATTTGGAACAACCAGACTCTTATATTTCTGTAAAATATCCAACCACTTTTTAAAACTCCTTCATAGTTAAACATGTACTATATGACTAAGCAATCAGGAATTCCCACTCCTAGATATTTACACAAAGAAATAAAAGTGTATGTCAAAAGAAAACAAGGATTTTCATAGTAGCTTTATTTATATTGCTCCAAACTGAAACGAGCTCAAATGTCAATCAACAGGAGAATAAATAAATAAATTATGGTGTATTCAGTTAAGAAATATGATTCAGCAATAAATGTAACAACTTACTAATATATAAAACAATCTATATAATTCTGAAAAATATTATATTGAACAAAAAGTTTCAGGTGTAAAAATAATATACTGTGTAATATCCCTTTGTATGTCAACTATCTCAAGTGAGATATTTCAGACAGGCAGGCATAACCCTGCCAGATAGGGAGGCTCCTAAGAAATATCTGAATTATGAAAGTACTCCATATTAATCTTAGAGTTCCACTCTTTTGCAACAGAAGCTCTAAATTTAAAAAGATGTATAGAAAGGTTATGATTTCATCTTATTTTATAATTTGGCAACCCACAGGATCTGATTCTGTTTCTGATTTTTGTACAATGGTATTTTACCTTCAAAAGATAGATTCTATTAGGCGATACCAGAGATCTCCAATCCTCTGATAATTCAGTGAGGAAGAATTTTACAACTCTAAGCTTATTTTTTTTTCTGTAAGTCAACTAAGAAAGCAAAAATTGCCCAGCTTACTACACACACTATTTATATTACATTATGTGATAAGCATTTCATTCTAGGTACCCCCAGGTAAAAATGTAAGTATGGACTATGGACTATGTGCTAGCATGGCTTCATTCTCTGATATTTAATTCCAGGATTTAAATAGAATGAGGATTTACTATTTTCAAACCCAATCAGATGAGTTTAGCAATCTCAACCTTCTCTTTTTTCAAGAGTCTCTGGCCATCCACATATCCATGCAATATTTACTCTATACATATAAATAGCTATATGTATATATTTAATAAACAAACAAAAAATCCCACTTAGCTAATTAAACAAAAGAGGATTCATTTCAGTGTATTAAGACTTACAGAATTTCTGGAAGGGCGGATGAAGGAGAACAGAGCCTGAGCTGGGAGGAACGGGCCAAACCTACTCAGTGGAATTTGAACTCCAACTGCAGCTCTTGTCAAGATCAGGAAACTGCCTGACAGATTGGGAAGTCGCTACTAGGGTACCTTCTGCTACAGTGCATGTTTCCATTACATGAATTAAATTACATATGAGTGAAAAATAAGGTAATGAAGAAGAACATAGTGTAAAGCGGTTTATAAAAATGTTCCCTAGAGTGTTAATCTTTTACATTAAGCAATAGCATCCGAAGGCACAGTTAAGTACATACAGGCTGAAGCAGCGAGCATCGATAGGTGGCGCTCTCTCCTAAGCATGGTATCCATCCCCCACCCTTCCCGGTCCCCACCTGTCAGGTACTGTTGGAGGTGCTTAGTGTGCACTTGTCCCCGTGTCTGGATGTTTTTGCCCCTACCTCAATAATACAGCGGAACACAGAAATTTTGAGAAGCACATGTCATCATCTTGCACTGGAAAATTCTACTTAGCCTCTATTACAAAAGGCCTTGTTAAAACAGATGTCACTATTCTATTCCTGTTTTGTGTGATACGCTTCTGATTGCTGGAGTTCAATCATATCCAGAACATGAGAACCAAGACTGCTGAAGAGAACTTGTATTAACTCTTTTTTTTTTCACCCTAAAAAGCAGCGGTAATATTCAACCAGCCTAAAATATCTATCAAAGGGGGTGGTAAGCAACCTTAACTAAAGGATTGTATGTTGACTCTACATACAAAACTCACTAAATCTGAAAAGCAGACAATTCTACATTTCACAAAAGAATCCCATGTCATATTAATTACTACCGCTGCTTCCCCTGGCCCCGGGCAGCAGACCTGTGTTAGGAGCCAGGCCGCAGAGCTCCGCCTCCCCAACCCCTCACTCCACCCCACCCCTGTCCTGGAAATATTGTCTTCCGTGAAACCTGGTGCCAAAAGGGTTGGGACTGCTGTCTTACGTACTTGTAGAAGGCATTTTAAGGGTTTTCTGGTGACTGCCTTCTCTGCCACTTGCTTCAGCCTTAAAATAGCAAAACAAACAACCTCCCCCCCCACCCCCCCGGCACACACACACACCACACATCCAAAAATACAGCTACAAAAAAGTAAGCAAGTAAATGGAGCGAGAGAAGGTGAGACTTTAACCCGGCCGCCTGTGGCAGACTTCTAAGCCTCACCTGAGCAGGCTTTCCTTCACCTACGGAGTGGCAAAGACTTGAGCAGCATTCAAGTTTGAGTTTTCTATTTTTTTTTTAATGTCAAATTGGCATAAGATGTAGGAGATATGCCTAACATTTCCCCAAGAGCTAAGAGAGAAGTTTCTACATATGGAAATCAAAAGCCCTGAAGCGAGAATTTTTAAGCTAGAATCCCACTACACACAACTCCTTAACAAACCACTTACCTTTGAGGGTGTCCAAACGGCAGCCCGGATCACTATGAATGTGGCCCAACACAAAATCGCAGTTACTTCCAACATTATGAGATAGTTTTTGTTTGATTGTTTGTGGAACTCAAACGCACGCCTGCAGCATGAACTTTGCAGAGGACGTCGAGCCGCAGTGTTCCTTTAAATGTGGGCGCATTACTTGTGCGCATGCGCGCCTGCTGTTTTACGACAGCTGGGCGGCTTCCTGCGAGTGACTTTGCAGGAGTGGACTGAGGAGTTGACACCTCAGAGGCTCCAAGTGCTGGTGGTGACTTCACCAGGCGGCAATTATCAATAATGTTGCACGCAACCATCTGACGTTAGGCGTTTAACATCATTTAGAGGGCAGGTAAGCATTCTTACTTGAATAGTAAGGCCACCTGCACACATTGGCGGCGCCTCACAGGTCGGGCCACTGTCCTTCGCAGCTGGCTTCGCCTCGCCCGCACCTGCGTCGGTAGCGCAGATGGGGAAGGGCCCAGACCTTGCTTTCTGTTTTCCTGTCAATTAATTTTCATAATCAAAGTACATATAGTTCCTTATCTATCATTACTTTTGTTATCCCAGCATAACTTCTGCAATGTTTCAAAAGACCCTCCCAAAATGAAAAATTAACACGAAGATGGACAGATGATTCCTTTTTTGTTGAGGCAAACAGTAAGATGCTCTTCTGAACTTGCAGGGAATTTGTGCAGGTTTTCAAAGACTACAATTTGAAAAGGCATTATATGCAAAAACATGCCTCCCAATTTGATTCATATGAAGAAGGATTGTGTCATAAGACAAAAGAGCAGAAATGAAAAAAAGTCTGTTTTCTCAACAAAAAAATTTTTTTTTTTTTTGCAGTTTTTGGTAGGGGCTGAGTTTGAACCCGCCTCAACAATTTTTTTTTTTTAAAGTTACAACTTGCTGTGGTTTTAATTCTGAAATAAAAAAATAAGTAAATAAATAAATAAATATAAAAGTTTCTCTAAACCTGGATGGGGGGGGGAATTACAACTCAGATGGAGTCCATTGTAAAAGCTATCTATGTGGTAGCATATTTAGTAGTAAAAAATTATTTACTGATGGTGAGTGTAATAAACCATTGTACAGAAAGCATGATAAATATAATTTGTCCTGAAAATAGGGGCTATTTCTAAAATCAGGTTGTCTCACCAGACTATAGTTAGATGAATTGAAGAAAATGGAAAATCTGTGGAAAGAAGTTTGAGTACAGCTGCTACCTTTCAACCTTATGCTTTGGTGATGGATGACACACCGAATCAATAAATACAGTTCAATTTACCATTTTTATTAGAGGTATTGATGACAAATATAATGTCATTGAAGAAATGGCTTCTTTAGTGCCATTAAAAGACGTAACTAAATTAAGAGATTTATAAAAAGTGACAAAAATATGTTAAGCATTTTTCTTTGTCCATTTTCACCATATCTAGTATGCCCCTTCTTCACTTGGAAGCCTGGAGTCTAGATGTTACATCCAAGACCAGCCATGATATGTCACCCCATGATGGTGAGTATGAAAATTAATTACTATTGTTTCAAATCACTGATTTTTAGGATGGTTTGCTATACAGTATTATTGTAGCAATAGCTGACTGATACACATTGGTATTTTAATTATTTAATTTTATTCCTCATTGTATATTCATCTAGCTTAGCAAAATTAACATTAAGTATTTCAGGTAAGAAGGAGTTGAAAGATGTTCAGACTACTATGAAAAAAATAAGTAGAAAATGATAGGTATTGTAATTAAAATATTTGTTAAGATTTTGTCAGATAGCTGACAATACATTTTCCGCCTTCACAAATATTTCTTTCTTTTGCAGAATACATGTTTGTGTTACTTTCAAGGCCCGTTGAAAGTATATTCATAGATTAAAAAGTATCTCAACTAATAGTAGTGGGTCTTTAGAGGAGGTTCAATGTTTCCTATGTAAATTTTATCAAAAAATGCTGGGCTAAGGAAATGAAAGCATTTTATCATAAAGACAGCTACACTAAAATGTTTATGACAGCACAATTTACAATTGCAAAGATGTGGAATCAGCCAAAGTGACTTTCAATTTGTGAGTGGATAAAGAAACTGTGGTGTGTGTATATGTCCTATGGAGTACTACTCAGTCATTGAAAGGATTAAATAATGTCATTCACTAAATGTATGCTACAAGTAGGATCTAACAGATGAAGCACCGAGTGACATAAAAGGCATGAAAAGGGGAGGGCAGGAGGGTGAGTGTGGGATAAAATCTCGCCCATTGAGTACAATGACCACGATTCCAGTGATGGGCACACCGAATGCACTAAGTTAAGCACTATACACGATATCCATGTAACAAAAACACTGGTACCCCCTTAATTAATATTGTGAAATTTAAAAAAATCTTTAAGTAGAATTCATTAATTATGCCAATAGTGAAAAAATTTATGAGATAAAAATCATGCAAATCTCAGGTATAAACGAAATTTTACATATTATTTCATTTGACCCATAAAGCTCAAAAATTCCTATTACAATAACTATTCTTTTATGGATAAGAAGACCAAGGAAAAATTACTTACAGACAATATCAGTAAATAAAATTCATTTGTTTAACATTTAAGTAAAATATACTTTTTATATAATTAATATGTTTCAATATAATGCAATATATTTAAAAGTTTCAAAAAGGTATTATTTTCCCTTTCCATTTTGAAAAAGCTATTTTAGCCACTTCTCTAAAAACCAGTACTCTACATGTATCAAGGTGATAATAAGTAAAATGTGACCTAAATTTTCATTATAAAATTCCTTAGAAAAACACTTCAAAGTAAAAATATAATACTACTTCAAAAATGAAGACCAAAAGTAAAAAAATCCGCTTTAATTGGTTCCCTTACAAACATGAGTGCCCCCTAATGTACAGAAAACATATTTTAAGAAATACTATCATCTCTCAATTCAAGCTAACCCAGGTGATTTAAAGTTTAACCAAACAAAAAAAAAAAGAAAGAAAAGAAAATTGAACTTAGAAAATTATAAAATTTAATAGGCAAATCACTGCATATTTCAAGAGCAAAGTAATAGCAAAAGAGAGAAAAAAAAAAAAGAAAGGTAATTTATGTAGGACCAGAGTAATAGGTTTGTGTCATCTGGGAACAGTGAGGCCCTTTGCCTGTGAAATGTGAGTGCAGCCCTGTCATGCTCTAATACTCCACAGGGCAACAGAGTGATTGGAGCCAGGATTAACTCAGACAGTTCTGGGCAGTCTCTATTTTGCAACAGATGTATCACTAGTACAAACCTAATATTGTAGAACAGGATAGATAGCAAAGCACCACATCATCCTTTGGTTATGAGGCACTGTTACATAAATGCATCTGTGTTGTTCATTTGAGGACTGCCAGCAGTGGTTTATTAAATTAAAACAACAGGGCTCAAGTCGAAGCTACACAATACACAGTTGTAGTAATCTTCTGTTACACTCTATACGGGTAGGTGGGTATGGAGCCTCCATCCATCTGTTAGACGCAGGCTTGTATTTCATGGTTGGTTCCCTAGTGAAGCAATATATCACAGTGCTTCGGATCAAAGGTTGGAGGAACTGCAGAGATGGGTGAATTCCCAAATTATTTGCTTACTACTGATCTGGCCTAAGAAATATCAATTCAGAAACAATTGTATATTCTTTAAAAAGTGCTTGGAGATATGTCAACTAATTTCTTCTATATTACGCCCTTAAGACAGCAATTAAAACCTGGTAAATGCTGAATACATTTGTCTTATTTTTATTATTGACGTTGTCATTGATCCATTTTCCTATGCTTCTTTTAGTTTTTCTGACTTCAGGATTTAGACACTTAATTAGAATACCCATGCATCTAATGTGCTTAAGGAAAATGTGAGAGGGTCAGAGTGAGGACAAGAGAGGGAGAGAGAGAATAATCAAATAAAAACAGCTGGTTTAATACCCAGTAAAGTTTTGCTATTCTTGAGTTCAGCTGGTGTGGCAGTTTAACAAGTCTACAAGTCTACAGATCAATCAGTACAGTTCTTTCTTTAAACTCCCCCAAACCTGGCTTGTTCTGCCTGCCACAGACCGAAGAAAGCCACCATCAAAAGTCATGGAGCTCGGTGGCTTAAAATAATATTTTCTAAAGTTTTCTTTTCTTTTTTTTTTTTTTTTTTGAGACAGAGCCTCAAATTGTCCCCCTGGGTAGAGTGCTGTGGCATCACAGCTCACAGCAACCTCCAACTCCTGGGCTCCAGCGAGTCTCTTGACTCAGCCTCCCAAGTAGCTGGGACCACAGGTGCCCGCCACAACGCCTGGCTATTTTTTGGTTGCAGCCGTCATTGTTGTTTGGCGGGTCTGAGCTGCATTCAAACCCGCCACCTTAGGTGTATGTGGCTGGCGCCTTAGCCACTTGAGCCACAGGTGCTGAGCCTAAAGTTTTCTTTACTGTTTATCTTAATCAGTTCAGACTGCCATAACAAAATTACAGAGGTCAGCCGGGTTATAAACAAGAGAAATTTATTTCTTAGACTTCTTAAACTGGAAGTCTAAGATTGGGGTACTAGAATGGTGAAAACTCTCTCCTGAGTTGCTAACCACTTCTCATTTTACCCTCACATGGCGGAAAGAGAGCTAGCCAGCTTTCTGGCCTCTCTTAGAAGGACACTAATCTCATTCCTGAGGGCTCCATCCTTATGATCTAATCATCTCTCAAAGGTCCTACCTTCAAATACCCTCACATTTGAATTAGATGTCAACATGAATTTTAGAGACATTCAGTCTATTGCCCTGAAGTCTAAAGCACCTTTATAGAAAAATATAACCTAAAGCCATTCATTCACATTATTGATGCAAGATTATACACAATATTGATTCAAAATACTAAATATAATGCTGTAGCTATAAAGGAGAGAAGCATGATTTATCATTAATTAGCTGTAATAAAGGAGCTAATGAAGTGGTTACATTCTTGTACCTCCTTAAAGTAAGTTTGATAGAAGAGAAGAAGCTTAATATAACAAATGTAGGCAAGGAGAAGAGCAGAGAAATGCCCAGATATTAAAATAAAAACTGTATTTGGCTAATTAATAGTTGTTAATTGTTGGTAAGACAACTAATAATAGTAAATGTAGCATGATCAACTAGTGCTATCCACCATGGTAACCTGGTGTAGTTACAAAGTATTTAAAATGTAAAGAATGGAATTTTTAATGTTATTTGATTTTAATAAAATTAAACTTATATTAAAACCACAGAAATGTAGACTATCTCTATAATATTCATATTTATTAGTTATAGGTTGAAATGATAATTGGGTGATATATTCTATTAAATATAATACATAATTAAAATCAATTTTCCCTGCTATTTTATGTTTTATAATGTTGTTACTGAAGCATTTTAAATGATATATATGGCTCACATTATGGCTTGCATTGTATCTCAGTGTTGCTGTAGACAAAGTGGGTGGTAGACCTCTGAACATAATGGCAGGATAAAATTGATTAATAGTAAGTAATCTCTCCAATTTTTTAATTTGTCACTTCTATAATCAAGACACATCATTTCAATATGCAATTTCTGCAACCTATATTTTTGTTACAGAAAATTAAATTACACACATATACATATATGTAATCTTAAAACAATTATTATTCATGCATTTCAGTGAGAATCCTAAATTTTATGTGTTATTAATGCCATTCGAAGTGTGTTAAAGGGATCTCATGTTGCCTCTGTTCACATGGACATCAGCAGTGTACTTTTGCCAGAGTGATTACACTGCAGCCCTGACAGCCTTTCAATCAAATATGTTGGAAATTCCAGAGTCATTGGCTTCTTTCCAAAGAATTGTGCGTAAATCTCAACAGCATCCAAAATGTTCCATAATTAGGTTAATTAAAGTGTACTTTGGTCCCTGAAAACACTGGTTTTTAGCTTGATTAAATTTTTCAGAAAATTTTGGCTAACAATAATCTCCACCTGTTTCTTATGAATTGATTACTCAGTCCAGTTTTGTAAATTAAACCAAATTTAAAAAGAAATCTAATCATCATCTCCTTTTAACAGCCATTGAAATAAAGGCAATCTATTTGAATTTATCTAATTTCTAGAAAAATAAAAACTCTTTAAATAAATTTTTGATGCAAAAGCCTATTTTAAATAACACACACTACATGTTTGTTGGCAAACCCTGTGACAATTTTGGTAACTGTAAGATTGATCTTATTTTCTAGCAGCTTATAAACGAACCCCTTTAACTTTATAAACATATAAGTATACTCACAAGATACACCACATTATTTTGTGGTAATTGAATTATGATGTTTCATGTTTCACTTAATGAATCAAACTTTTTAATAATTGCAAATAATAAAATGCTTAAAAAGTGTTAAAATCCATCGTTTTTCCAATTTCAAGCTCTTGTTATTCCCGTGCATAGTTGATTCTAGATTCTGACTTTGTTGAAGGTCATAGTAAAAATAGAGTTTGGGTAACCCTTTCTACCCTACCACCCTGCTTTCCATTTCAGCTTGTGTATCATGGAGTGCTTGAAACTTTTCCTTTTAAAAAGCCACCTTGTGGATGGTGCCTGTGGCTCAAAAGAGTAGGGCGCTGTACCCATATACCAGAGGTGGTGGGTTCAAACCTGGCCCCAGCCAAAAACTGCAAAAAAAAAAAAAAAAAAAAAAAAAAGCCACCTTGTTACTGGTAAATAAATACCAGACTGATCTACTGCTTGTTTTTCCCAGAATAACAAAATTATTTTGAAAGTTGTGTTCTGTGCATCTATTTCGTTAATGCTCTGCCTCTTCTCTTATTGACATTCGACTCACCTTGTTCTCTGTAAGGATAATGAAGCATCGTCCTGTTCTTAATTATGTGCGTCTCAGGATACGGGGCATTTAGACTATGGAGTAAGTGATATGTGCATAGTTCTCCTAAAATATGTTTGCTATAGTCTGTGGATTATGAAAACAAACAAGTCCATATTATTATGTTGCACATTTTTCATTGAAAACGCTGATTTTCCTTACAAAGGTAAGGAAAATTATACTATGATGGAAGGATTTTAGGAATACTAATGGTTTCACGATGAGAATTGTGAGGAAAATGTCATTCCAGAAAACTTATCAAACCATCATGTGGATAAATCTGTTTACTTCATATTAGACTCTTGCTTCTTGGTGTTTTATTTATCTGACATATTAGATATCTAGAAAGATGCTCTTTCTAGAGTCACATTTCCTTTTGAATATCCATAAATCTATTCCATTCATATTAGACTCTTTGAAAAGCAGTGTTTATTATAAGATGATTTGAAAACTACCGACCGCCTCGCAGTGGTCACTCAGGCTTTTGTCCCAGGCTTACTGGCATTTCTTTTATCTGCATTTATATCTCTTATCTGCACTTTTTTTCACCTTTAAAGAGGCACTTGCAGCCCTGCCTTGGTGTTCATTAGTCCTTAATTTAACCTTAGCACTTGCTCGTGTGAAGGTTTATACAGTTTCTCTCAAAGTTTATGTTACTAATTGGTCCACTCAGTGTTTCTTCTCACAGCTTTTCTAATCATCTCTCCTTAAATTTCCCACTGCAGAGTAATTTCCTGTCCTCACTATCGATATGCCTAAGTTCCTATTTATTATGTGAATATTATGGAGCTGGATAGTTGCTTTGTATTAATTTTTCATATCTGTAAGTTTTTTTCATGCAAAGGATACCCCCTAAAAATTTCATTTTTACTAAGAAATTAATTTGTAGAACCATTCTTGGTAAAACGTGAAAATAGCTGTTATTAAAAATAAATAATTATAAATTGAATGCCATTTGTACTTTTGGTTTGCATAATATTCTGATGAAAGAAGGTGAGAGATAAGTAGAAATCATAAGGAGAAAAACATTATCTTTGGTATTTAGAGATGGGAAAAAATAAATCGAGAAGGGAGTTGGTATTGCACTCTTTTGACCCAAATGCAAAGCTTGGTTAACAGGAACAGAGTAAGAAGAAAATCAAATCAGTAACCTTGGAAATAAAGTGTCACATCCTCTTCTTTAATGGGAGTATGGAGTCTTGTGCGGTTAAGATGCATAGCAGAAAGCAGGAATAAGTTGTGAAAACAAAAGTACATTTAAATTAAAAATGTAATGTAAAGAAACTAAAAAAAGCATCCAGAAAATAACAGGTCCTGCACATTTCACAAAAGAAAGAAATTCTCTAAAAATTAATAAAATCAAATTCAACTGTCAATTTACTTTATATTTGCAAACACATTCATAGGGATACTTGTTTTTACGCAATTAAAAATGACAGAAAGCAATTTTAAAACATTTTGTAATTTTAAAACATTTTAAAACATTTTGTACTGCAAACAAAAAGCTGTTCTTAAGAGGGTACTCGTAGGAAAGTAAGCATTCCAGGAGAGAGTGTCCAGAAATACACCTTGTACTACAATTACAATACTTGCATTCAGGCCCTCTGCAGTTTTCATCTGTTTCTGTGGGACAGAGAAATCATACATCTGTCTGTTACGTGGGAGATATGTGTTAAATGTATGTATGTATGATGTCTGTTAAATCCCATATCGACCTTTATTATAGTGACTTCTAATATAATTTACTTGAACAACTAAATATATGATATATTAAAAATGTTCTATCTCACTAAAAAATAAAAAAAAATATTCACATATCATTAAAAAATAGTAACAAAGATCTAAATATTTAATATCAGAAATAAATGAATGCATGTGTATCGAAACAATGTGGTAACACTGAATGCTATAAAATTAACAATTTAAAGTGTAAATCATATTATGAAAAGATTTCATATATGATTCTAAATAATATATTTTATAGTATTATAGCAAAATAAGGCACAATATTAAAAAAAAATTAAATCTTTTTATGGTCAAAATAAAAAAAATGCCTGAATATATAAAATTGATGCTAAGGAAAATAAATAATTTTAACATAGAATGTAGTTGATAAGTGTTAGAAGGATTATGGTTTTTAAATACCTAAGATACATTTTAATGAAGCTTTAAGGCCCAGGCACCCTCAAACTACGGCCCTTGGGCCACGTGCAGCCCGCCGAGGACATTTATCCGGCCCGCAGGGTGTTTTTGCTGCTGCTGCCTGTCCTGCTTAGCAGCCGACTTGTCTGGGGCCTGTAGTCCGACCCTCCAATGGTATGAGGGGCAGAGGGCAGTGAACTGAGGACCCCTGCAAAATATTTTTTGAGGAAATTTGTCTTAACATAAATAAAAATGTCAGAAAAGTCTCTACTCATAGAATACATTCTTTCTCTCCATAAATCATGGCACAGAGAGAAGAGAAAGTGACTTTGATTGCTCTTCAGCTAATTCTCCCAAGCTCTGGTGCGAAAAACCAGTAAAATGTACCAAATATTCTGTGTGCTTCCATGTGCAGGTAGTTAGCACCATGAATCTAATTCCGGGCAATGGACTTGGAGCAGAAGTGAAGGTGCCACGCTTCCAGGATGAGAATGGACACGAAGGTGAGTTCCCTCTGTCCCCTTCCCTGACCGGCGTGTTCTGGATGGTCTCTGGGTGGCAGTGGAGCAGAGCTCCCTTGCTGATGCACTTTGACCATGGACCTTTGGACATTAAATGTGTCGAGAGACTGGAATTCTGCGGTTGTCGCCTGCCATGATTCTGACTCTCAGAATGCGCAAGGTTTCCAGTCCACAAGTGCAGGCATGTACCCCTTCGCTCACATTTTCTAAAGAAGTTCTGGCCTCTCCTCTCAAAACATTTCACTTTCATGGAGTGGCAGGGCTGCTGACATCATCACTATTTCCAAAGAGTTAGACTTAGAGGTTTGGATGAAGGCTCAGTTTAAGGTTCTCACTTCTTACTAAATTCTCAGGAAGCCACAAGGTAAGAGTTGCATATTTTACCCTAGTCCAGCAATAACTTGAAATATGGAAGAAAAATATGAAGGTAGAAAGTACCCAGCCATATAATATGAAAAACAGAGGCATACGTGGCTGGATACTTTTCTAGACAGCCCTCACATAGCTCCACAGACAAAAGAACCGATTTTGGAGTCAAGGACATCTGAATTCAAATAGTTTTATCAGCATTTATTAGCTGTGTGAACATGGAGCAGTTAGTTTTTGAATGTCTGCAGCCACACTTTGTCTAGAAAATAGAAATAGCAAATCTTTTCCTATAGAGCTGTCAGTTGTAAAATATCACAGTATAAAAGTGCTAAGCTCAATATCTAGCACATTAGAAGAATTACCACTTACCATTTGCTTACTAAATGCTCAGTAAATCTGTTATTATTAACATTCCTTTGATTCTCCTTAACAATATTGTAACTAAACTAATGGCCCAGACCAAAGTGGGCTGCTCATATGCACCAGAGAAAACATTGACCTGTGACAATGACTGGAACCCACAATTTCTCCCTTGGAACCAAGAAGCCTGGGACATGACTGGAGCCTGGATGCCAGAGCTCTTTCAGAAGCCTCTGGTTTGTTGTCCCCAAAGATCGGAGCTAAAATCCGATCTCTACATGGTCAAATTTGAAGCCCACCCATAACATCCTGCCAAGATAACATTCCTAAATCTATTCCCTGGCTCCCTGAGCCCATAAACTTACCCCACACCCCAAATTGGAGTGAGAGATTGGAGCCAGCTCCTATCTCCTTGCTGGCTGGTCCATGCCATATAGTATTGGTGTGTGTGCACATCAGGAAGGGAGCCCACTTGCTTGATAAAAATATCCTATAAACTGAAAGTGTTGTGAGGAATCACTGCCCAATTCCTCTCTTTGTCTATTTCCTTCTTCTTAAAAGTTTGAAGTCATCATAATTCCTCTTTTATGTAATTCTAATCTATAGATGCTTTCAACCAGATTGTAGCATATTGGTCATTTAATGCCAAATTTGATAAAAGGTTTTCACAAAAATTAATAATTAAGGTTATGAGTTTAATATTGTGTCTGACCCATAGTAGGATTCCAAAAAGGCAGTTATAACAAACCATTCTCAATATTTTATTTAGCATGGAATTTTAAAATACTGGCTGGATAAATAGAACCAAGTCCTCTGCCTTTCATCCTTCAGCATGACCTCAAAATCTCAGTCAAGGTAAGCAACAACGCTCTGGACTTCAGGGGGATGAATGCTGTGCCATGTTGGAATCCTGGTGGAAAAATGAGAAACGACTGTAGAAATCCTCATCAGTGAAGTTACAGTTTCTCATCGTCTTTCTCCCTAACACACTTCTCTAACTGCTTGCCATCCAGGTGACCCTCAAGTCCCACTCCGCTCCAGATAACTGCTTCACGACACTGACACTCACTTTTGTCTTCCTCTGGGCTATTGCATGTATGACTTTAAATGTTCAGTGATCCATGTCATGCACTCTATATGTGAAAAAACGAGCTCTCCTTTCTTTTTCCTACAAAGCTATTTAGATTCTCACGTTACTCTAGGTGGTCTTCTCTGACTTTTACAGAACACTTCTCATATTTCAAATGAGGTCCTTGAGAAGGAAAGGTCACCAAAGACACATTTTCTCCTTTTTTACTTTTCTGTAACTATAAAAGCATGTGGGATCTAGATGGCAGTGTGTCCTCTCTTGAAAATCTGGTCTGTATTGGAGGAACTTAATGTCAGATGATTTTGTCAACAGAATCTGGCACCACCCTGGGCTGTGTTGGGTGATTGTAGTGGAATACAGTTCAGAAACCTCCTGGAAAGCAATCATTCTGCATTTCTCCCCTGAAGAGCCCGCACTCCACTGGAGCTGCTGGCTCACAGTTCTCACCTGCTGGCTGTCATTTTAAGAAGGTTCTTGATTGCAAGTGGCCTTAGCTGCTGGGTAGCCTTGGAGCTCTGTATTTTTCTGCTTTTAATCTATCTTTTGTTCTATCCTCCAGTTGCTTTTGTTTCCCGAAAAAGAAAAAAAAAATCCATGTGCACTTACATATCTTTATATACAAGCATGTATGTTAAGAATATTTTGTTAATAATTTTAATGATTATATATTTATATGATTGCGAAGAAAAGTTTTCCTTGATTTTTTCCAATTTTATAAAACCAATGCTTTATTTTGTTTGACCCACTTCAACCTGAGTTGATTCAATTCTCTTTTAATACATTTAAAATCACAAAGCTTTCCAAATCCCCCCTAACACTTTTTAAGACTTGTTTGTAGAAAAGATACTCAACGTTGCATCCTTGCAACTAGGTCAGATAGCAGGAACTCCCTGGAGGAAGCAGGCAGTATATCTATCATTTTCATATGCTCATTATGAGGAGCCCATCTGAAATCTTGTTAGTGCCAAGTATGGGGATGTTTTTGGTTTCTCTCCCCTTCGGCTAATGACTTATTTACATATTGACTTGTTCCATGGGATTTGGGGGGAAAAACAATAAATGTGCATTCAACTAGAAAATAAAATCATATTCAGAAATGTATTCTAATGAAAATCCTTCTTTTGTTGCATTAACAATTTGAAATGATTAATGTGTCATGAAATAATCACTAAATGACATATGGCTCCATAATCAGCGTGGTTCACTGCTGGTGGGATCACTGAGTCCTTGGATGTGCAAAGGCAGGTCTTAACTTCTGGTGGCTTAGTGTAATATAGAAATCGGAGAGGGGGTGTTTCAAACCAAGAAAATTCAACTTTGATTTTGCGTGCATGGATAGAACTGGCCTGTGCAGCAAAATGAAACCTATTCTATTACTGTGAGGTTTGCTAAGGATTTTATTGTGAGAGATTTTATATGACCTGAAAGACACACGCTGAAACCCTTTTTACAAATTCCATTTATTTAAAGATAATTCTGCTAATGATGTAGCTAACCTCATTGTAGTGTTGATTCTAAACCACATTCCTGGTATGATTTATAGAAAAGCATCTCTCTTCAGGAAATACCAGCTCACGATAATGATCTGTCATAAGGACAAAGATTATCAGAAATAGAAACACTATTTTTGATTAAGGATATTATCTTCATAAAATCAAAAATTATAAATCAATACAGTAAGTATTAGAAGAAATTAAAACATTATCTTTCCCTGATAACTTGGTACCAAACCATAGAATTATTTTTTTAAGGAAACTATATTACTGATATCAATACCTTTCACAAATAGATATTGTTGAGATGATACATTGAAGATCATTTCAACAAAAGAGCATTACATATGTATTTATAACAGATGGACAGAAGCTTCCAAGCCATAGATTTTACTCTATTTATAGTAGAATGTCAGTTCTGAGATAATAACTGACTTGTTCTTTTTAGTGACATATTATTTAGCACTGTATTTATATATATTAATAGTTTTATTAATCTACTTGTCATAAAACCATTCAATAGAAACAGGTACAATTTTGCTTTTTTTGCAAGTTGAGCAAAGAAGGTGATATAAATGTGTAATACCTCAAAATTACCTGAATTAAATTGTCAGGAGATTTTTATATTCACAGTAAACATAAAGTTTGTGTGCAATTTAAAACAGTTTAACATAGTAAATTGCACATGAACTTTATAGATACCCTGTATATATATGGCATTATAAACATAAACTTTATATTATCTAAATTTTAGTTACAACAACCTGATATTGTTACTTTAAATTTTTTTCTAGAAAAATAAATTGTCTTAACACGACTTTCAGAAATTCAAGCAACACAAGGATAAAAGTGTGAACATTATACTATAGTTCCCTGTTTTCTATCCAAGTGCGTTTTTCTAAGAGAAAAACATTAACCCAAAATAAGAATATATGACCTATTTCTATAATAAACACAGACTATATTTCCATTACAGTCTCTAAGAAAATCATCTCTGTGTAATGAGGCAAATTTTGACTTTTCCAGCTCCTTAATCCCTGGATGACTTTGTTGGAATAGATCTTAAGAACCCAGTTCATTGGCATGGTTGGGAGTAAATAGTACCTTGGCACGAGTAATAGTACCTTTGCACGAGTACTGCTCCCTGGATTTGTTTCAGGACCACAGTTGGCAGTCTCGGCCCTACCTGTGACTGATAACAAATCAAGATCGCCCCTGTAGTCAGCTTTACCCCTAAGGAAGAGAAAGAAATAAGAAATCTGTGAACTCATGTTTTATGTGAGTATTTTTATTCATTTCTAAATAATAGACTCTATACGTCAAAAGATTTATCTTACCTTCAGTAGCACTTGTGCACACAAATCATGGGATACTGACCCTTTCTCTTTGAGGGTATCTCTTATCTTCTTAGTTAGAGTAAGAGCATTCTGACACCAGAGATGTAATCTATGCCCTTCGGCATTTATAGTGTACCAAGACAAAGACTTTGTGCAGAAGATTCTGGAATAGTTCCTGATTTTTTTTGTGATTATTTGATTTATCAGGTTTGACTAGACTTAACATTTGAAAATGTTACAATTCTAGAAGCATTGTTATTTTATTTTTATTGTGTGTGTCCAAATAAAATTATTTAAATAATACCCCTTTCCTATGATAATTCTGTTCCACTGGTGATTAGGGATCAGTACATGAATTTAGGTGGGACATAGATATTTAGACCATAGCATTTAGTGACTTAAATTGTTGCGGAATTCACTTAGCATCTCTAGTAGATTTTTTTTTGTAGATTTTAAAAATTTCATTTTCCAATTGTTAGTTGACGGCATAAGAAATAGAATATACTTTTGGGTTCTGGCATTGTGTTCTTCAACTTTAGTAAGTTCACTTTTACTCCTAACGGGTATTTTTTGTTGCTATTTCATAATTTTCCTTTGTAAAATTTCCAAATATGAGGGGAGTATAAATGTCTTCATTACGTGGATACACTTTCCAGTGCTGAAGTCAGTGGGTAGAGTGTGCACAGCCCCGGACAGTGTTCACTGTGCCAGTGACAGGTTTGTCTCCGTCACCTGCCTCCCCCTTCTTGTTTCCTGGCGTCTTTTAAGTCTCTCTGTGCCCGTGTGTACTCATCGCTTCGCTCCCACTCATGACTGAGAACATGTGCTGTCCTCAGATACTTCACTGAGGATAATGGGCTTGATTTCTTAATGATTCTCTACCTCCACAGTAGGTGATTTGAGAAAGTTTATTCCTTTCTCTCTAATCTCCTCATCTCTCATTTCTTTCCAGCATTTCCTCACAGTGTGGAATTAAAATGTGAGAGGAAAATTCTTTTCTATGTTCCTAATTTCAGGAGGGGAGGGGAGAAATAGACTTCATTTCACATTAAGTATGGTATTAGCTACAGAAGTGTTTAATTCATTTATTCATTTTAGCATATTTTGTCCTGCTCTTAGTTTGATGTGGGATTTTTCCATCGGTGGGTATTAGATTTTGTTGTATTTTTTTTTTAATAAACTGAAGGGACCATATAATAGTTTTCATTTTTATTAACATAATGTGGTAATTACATTAAATGATTTTTACAAATTTTTGCATATTAGATTACTCTTATGTTACTGAAGTAAACCATACTTTCTTACGCTGTTTTTTATATGAAGCATTCAATTCACTAATACCTTTCTTTGTTAATTTTTTTTTTTTTTGAGGCAGAGTCTCACTTTATTACTGTGGGTTACAAAGGTTGCTGTGAGCTATGATGCTGCAGCACTCTGGGGCTCAATCCTCTTACCTCAACCTCCCAAGTAGCTGGGACTACAGGGGCCCATCACAATGTCTGGCTAGTTTAAGAGACAGGATCTCACTCTTGCTCAGGCTGCTCTCAAACTTGTGAGTGAGCTCAGGCAATCTATCTGCCTTGGTCAGACCCACCTTGGTCTCCCAGAGTGCTAGGATTACAGGTATGAGCTACTGCACTTGGCCCATTAATGCATTAATGTTTTTTTAATTTTATTTATTTATTTATTTATTGAAATAGAATCTCAATAATAAATAATTTTATTTATTTATTTATTTATTTATTTATTTATTTATTTATTTATTGAAATAGAATCTCACTTTTGTCGGCCTTAGTAGAGTGCTGTGGCATCAGAGCTCACAGCAAACTCAAAATTCTCTTGCCTCAGCCTCCCTAGTAACTAGAACTACAGGGGCCTGCCTCAACACTCAGCTATTTTTTCAGAAATGGGGTCTCATTCTTGCTCAGGTGGGTCTTGAACTCTTGAGCTCAGGCAATCTATCTGCCTTGGCATCCCAGAGTGCTAGGATTACAGGCCAATTGATGCTTTTAAAAGAATGTTTATATCTTATTCGTGAAAGATATTTGTCTGTATTTCATCATCATGAATATCTTTGTTTTGGAATCAAAGATATACGTGTCTCATAAAATAAGCTCAGAATACTTTTTCCTCTTCTAGTAATATAATTTCTATAATATTGTTATTACCATTTTCTCAACTGCTTAAAATTCATTAATCAAACCAAAGCGTCCAGAGTTATTTTTGTGGGAACACTTCACAATTTTAATTTCGTTAATATATGATGCTATTCAGATTTCTATTTCTTGTGCCAATTATGTCCTTCAAATAATTATTTCATCTTATCAAACCTGTTATGTTTGTTTACACATAGTTATTTATTATATTCTCTTTTTGTTTGGTTCACTTCCATAATTTAATTCCTTATCTTGGTAATTTATGGCTTCTATCCTTCAAGAGGATTATAAATTTTATTAGGCTTTTTCAAGAATAAGCTTTTTATTTTGTTGACACTTTTGTCCATTTTCAGTCTTAATGACATTAACTCTTTATTTTCTCTTTTTTCTAGATTTAGACATCTAGAAATGATTAAAACATAATCAATAATTGCTTTAAAGTACCCAATAATAGATACACTATTAACACTCCACAAATTGTGATAATTGTGTTTTCCTATCATTGATCCTATGGTTTTCTAATGTCCTTTGTAATTTTTCTTTCTTTTTGTTTCTTTGACCCATGTTCATGTAGAGAGTATTTTCACAAATTCCTTGTTTTTCAGAATATCTTTCTGTTATTGATTTCTATTTTAATTCCCACGTTGTCCTAGAACATACTCTCTGCTGATCTCTGTGCTTTAAAATTTATATTAGCGTGTTTTGTTACATTTTTACCTATGTATTGCGGTTTTCATACTGTTGTAAATGGTGTTTTTCTTCATTTCAAAATAAATTTGTTTGTTTTTAGTCTAAGCAATGGTAGGTAGGCAGAAAGAATTGGAATATTAATAACATTGTCAATTTTTATCAATTTTATCTATGGATTTAGCAGACTTTGAAGCAAAATCCAAGCAAGCTTTTTTGTAGAAAGCCTGTTGACAAACTATTCAATATTTATATGGAAAAACAGAGATACTGAAGTAATTGAAATAGTTCTTCAAAAAAACTAAAAGTGCACAATTTATAATACCTGATTTTAAGGCATGTTGTTAAGTGTTGATAATTTAAAAAATGTTTATTATTGGAAAAAAAGATAGAAGTGCTGAGAAATGGAATGGAGTAGAATAGGAGACTGGAAAAATAGGTTTACACAAATTTAGTCAACTGATTTTTGCCAAAGACAAAAAAGAGAAGACACGACAAGTATGGGTGAGGGTATGGACAAAAGGAAACCCCGGTATATTGTTGGTGGGATTGTAAACTGGTACAGTTATATATGAAAACCAGTATGGAGGTTCCTCAAAACGTTAAAAATAAAACTGCCATTTCTGAGTATCTATTAAAGAAAATAAAATCAGTAGCCTGCACTCTCTCATTCACTGAAGCATTATTTGCAGTAGACAAGATAGGGAAACAACCAGAGTGTCTACCAACAGATAAAAACAGTATATATACACAAAGGAATACTATTTAGTCATAACAAAAGGAATTAGCCAGACACAGAAAGACAAATACTATATGAGCTCCCTCCTCTGTGTGAAACCACAGAAAGAAAGAATAGAATGGGGGTTAGGGCATAGGAGAAATGGGGTAATGTTGGGCACAGTTTCAAACTTTTAATTATAAAACGAGTAAATTCTAAGGATCAAATGTATAGTATAGTGATAACAGTTCACAATACTGTATTGCATACTTGGAATTTTGCTCAGAGATTAGATCTTAAATATTATCACAAAACGAAACAAAATGGTTAAGTAGATAAAGTGATATAAACATTAAATACTATGGCAGTCATTTTATCATATATAATATAGCAAATCATCACACTGTACTCCTTTAACTTAAATTTATTTGTCAATGAAACCTTAATAAAGTTTTGGGGGAAAAACTGAAATGGTCCAAAAAACCCCAAAAAACCAAGGATTGGTGATTTAAAGGGACACACATGCCAACCTGCAAGAGCTCCAGATGGCCAAAGCCGGAGCTTTGGAGTTTACCATATTAAAGTCTAACACAAAACAAATAACTCACTTTGTCACTCCTGGTAGAGTGCCATGGCATCATGGTAGAGTGCTATGGCATCACAGCTCACAGCGACCTCAAACTCTTGGGCTCAAGAGATTCTTTTTCCTCAGCCTCTCCAGTAGCTGGGACTACAGGTGCCCACCACAATGCCTGGCTATTTTTTAGAGATGGGGTCTTGCTCTTGCTGAGGCTGCTTTCAAACTCCTGAGCTCAAACAATCCACTTGCCTCAGCCTCCTGTATTTCTGGGATTACAGGTGTGAGCCACCACACCCAGCTGTGAGTTCATTTTTAAATAAATAAGAAAGGAGAACAGACAGATCTACTCAAGTAAATGCTTAGAAATATCAAATGTATGTACTCCTCCCTGTGGGGTACATCCTGTGGGGATGGAACTTAACTCCCTGATATGGTGTGGACATTTGCATCCTCTTAAAATCCACATGGTGAAACGTATGGAAATCCCTATGGTGATCCTTTCCAGATACATAATATGCTAATGCCTTGATTTTGGACTTTCCAACCTCCAGAACCATGAGAAATGAATTTTTGTTATTCATAAGCCACCTAACACGCGGTATTTTGTTAGAGCAGCCTGGATGGATTATGATACTCTCCCTCACCCGCTTAACGTGGGTTATACCAGTGACTTATTATCAAAAACCACAGAGAGAAGAGTGCTTTTTATTCCCCTTGATAGTTGGGGAAAAGAGACAACTGTGAAATGCCACTGTGATCAGGTATTCAGGGCTGGCATCACCAACAGTATATCCTGCTGATCACAAATACCCTCAGTCTGGTGTGATGCAAATGGTGCTTCACAGTCTGAAGCTCTTTAGACACAATCTATTTTCCTTCTCTTTCTTATTTTAAGTATTAAAACTACATTGACAATAATGACTCTCATGTTTATTATTTACATTTGTTACCTTGAAAACATTGAACTACTTTGTGTGGGTAAACTTTCTGAAAGAACGAAATTACATTTTTTTTCCAGGACCTTTATGTTTTTTTGTTTTTTTTTTAATTTAAGGGGAATATGAGGGTACAGGCCAAGCATAGTGGCTCGAGCCTATAATTCTAGCACTCTGGGAGATGGAGGCAGGAAGAGTCCTCAGGGAATTTGAGACCAGCCTGAGCAAGAGTGAGACCACATCTCTACTGAAAAATAGAAAACAAATGAACAAAAATGTAGCCAGATCTGGTGGCTCCCACCTGTAGTCTCAGATACTTAGGGAGGCAGAGGCAAAAGGATGACTGGAGCCCAGGAGCTTGAGGTTGCTGTGAGCTATGATTACATCGCACTGGGGCAATAGAGAGAGACTATCAAAGAAGAAAGAAAGAGAGAGGGGGAGGGAAGGAGGACGGGAGAGCGGGAGGGGAACAGACCCGGGGTGGGGGGAGAGAGAGAGAGAGGAAGAAAAGAAGGAAGGGAGAAAGAAGAAAAAAAGATAATAGAATCAAGAAGGGGAAAAGGGGGGTCCATAAATTCCCACATAACATTGATTTTTAATGTAATAACAAATAAGTTTCTGTTTAAGAGTACTGCAATGATGTTTGTTTTTTTATCTCTAGAGTTAATTGATATTTTTAGTATTCCATTTTATCTCCTCTGTTAATTCTTAGTCATGTCTCTTTGGGTTATTTATTTTGTAACTTCTTCTATGCATTTTTAATTTATCACAGTCTGCATTCAAACTATATGAACTGTGTTTTTTCGGCTACATTTTTACTTCTGTTTCTTGGGCTCCAGCACCATGTGTTTTATGTTATTTTTTAATTTTATATCATGACTGTATTATTTTATAATGTTCCCCAAATCTTGCATGCTCTGTTCTCTCTTATTTACTCTTTCCCTTTTGGTATTTCAATGTGGACAGTTTCTATACACCTGTATGTAGGTTGCTGATCCACTGAATTTCTCCTCTGCTGGGCACAATCTGCTGATAAGTTCCTGAGAGGAATCCTTCATTTCCGTTCCCATATATTTCATATCTTGCATTTCCCTTTGACTTTATTCTTTATAATGTCTGTCTGTGCTGACAGTTCCCCTCTGCCTTTTCCTTTAACATATTTATCATAGGTACTTTCATTAAACACCTGGCCTTTTCTGTAAGACCCTTTAACATTTTTACTAAGGTATTTCAAAATCCCTGATTGATAATTCCCACATCTTTGGACCTTGAAAATCCGTCTCAGTTTCTTTCTTCATCATTTGTCTAATACATTTTGCCTAAATTCCAGACAGTTTGTGAAAAACAGTGTAGTAACTAGTTACTATTACTAGTTTAAATATTTCAGCAATTTATTTCCACCTTAAAAATGTGTAATTACTCAATCAGAAAATTTCTAGGTTACAAATTAACAACCAAGTAATTCAGAAACAAGGAGAAGAAAAACAAATTCTTGATTAAATCTGAGTGCGGATATATAATAAATATTGACTGAAAACTACACTAGTAATTAAAGAATCCACCCATTAGTAAGTAAGGAAATTTACTGCAATATGGGTAAAAAAAGAAAAGAAAAATTGAGTGCTATTAAGTAATCACTATGTGCCTGGCACAGTTACATCACAATTTTAGTTAACTATCGTAAGATTCATATTATGGGACTCGGGGCTTACACATCCGTATCCCAACCTTAGTCAAACATTAGTGGGGCTTAGTTCCAAAATTAGCTATGACTGACTTCTAGTTCCAGGTCTGGAAGAAATATAAAAAATGGAAGTGATAGGATCAGAAGAATAAGAAGAAAAGGCCTAACTTCAAAGATAATAAGTTTTCTGTAAAACCACAGAAAGCAGACATCAGTATGAAGAGAGCCATCAAACAATAAAATCCTCTGAGGGACTATTAAGTGAGTTCTTGGCCACAGAGAAAGGAATACAAATATTCTGGCTGCTCTATACACTGGTTCTCTAGCAGTGAAACAACTTAGGCAGGGATTTAAAATATTACCAAATCACTGAGGGCTGTGGCTGGGAGCATCAATCAAAGGAGGCATAAAAATGCCTCATAGCTGAGCCTAGGGACTCTTTATAAAATAAAGTTTGGTTAAAACATAGCTAGAGATCAGCAAATAGCTGAAATATCCTCCAGCAATGCTCAAGGCAATGATGGAGTTGACTGCGTTCATATACACAGCTCCAAGATATTCCAGTCGTAGTGAGGCTGGCAGTTTTAAAATGTAGAATGAACCTAAAATATCAACCAGCTGGAAAAGGCAAGAACCTTCAGTATTCTAAATGATTGTCTTCCTCAAAATACCTTTTACCCTCTCGATATGCTTTATGAAATTAAGAATTAACTTTATGTATTAACTTTCTAACAAGTCCACAAATCATAAGTCATAATCCTTATAATATATAATATCTCAGAGAAATGTCTACATTTGGGTGACAGCTCTTATTTATGCCATGAAAAAAAAATTTTTTTTTGAGAGAGTCTCACTTTGTCACCCTTGGTAGAGTGCTATGTTGTCATAGCTCCCAGCAACCTCAAACTCCTGGGATTAAGTAATGCTCTTGCCTTAGCCTCACATAACTGAGCTGCAGGCGCCTGCTGCAGTGCCCAGGTATTTTTAAAGAGGGGGTCTCGCTCTTGCTCAGACTGGTCTGGAACTTCTGAGCTTAAGCACTCCACTCATCTTGACTTCCCAGAGTGCTAGGATTGCAGGTGTTAGCTCATCTAGGATGGGCAGCTCATCTAGCCCACCAAATGTTAATTTTGATCAGAAAAATTAAGGGCTTTTTATCTGGGTTATGATAAAAAATAAATTTCAGAGATTTTGAATACTAAAATTTAAGCACATGAATAACTACATTCATACATACATGAAGTCCATTACCAATTAACTACAAATTATAATGCTGAAAAATTTTAAATGTAGTTAAGAAGTATAGACATTTAAATGCCATGCTTATAAAAATAAGGAGGCTTATTTTCTTTGAAAACTCTGCCTATGAAAATCAGAAATATAGGTCAGTAGGTTCATTTTAAAATATAACATTGCTTCAAAATATGTCCCAGAAGAAATTCTAATAAGTTGTTGGCATAGTTTATTTTTTCTTTCATAGAGAACTTAATAAAAATGATAATCAGCAAATCTATGAGTATATTTGTGAAGCTTTACTTCTTAACTGTGGTAAATGATTTTTTCCTGCAAGTAATAGGGAAACCAATCAAAATGCAAGAAAATAGTATTTCACTTAATGAGAATCTTTCCATCGTGTGTCTCAGTAAAATCAGGAATAAAAGTTAGCATTGGAATTAGCCAAGATTAGTTTTCCATTCAAGGGACCAGATATTCCAAACAAAATTTGGTTAAAAACATGAAGTTTAGTTTTTTATTACATAATAATTAAGATACATGGGTCAGGGTTGGAAACGTCCTCCAAGAATTAGAGATCTAGCATCCTCCTATCTTGATGTACAACTTTTTCAGAGCTTCCATTTCCAGTTCATGTTAGAATAAACTAGAGAAAAAAACATAGTCAAAACTTGCATATCTTTGGACAGAATTGAAAGACCTGACTATCAATAAACAAGAAAAGTTGCTACATACAGACCTTATTTCAAGGAGATATGAGCATGGCTAAAATTCACTAAGTCTGCTATTAAAGAATGGAATAGCTGTTTCTACTACAGTATCTCTACAGGCTTTGTTTGTTTTTCCCTAAGATACAAAATGATTGCTACAGCTTCAACCATTACATAGAAGATACTATCCAAAGGCAGGAGTTGGGAGAGGCAGGAGCTATCCTCACCTGCTACCCCTTCTGTCTGAGAGGATGTCCCTTTCTCAGTGCTTCCTCAGTGCTTCCTCAGAACTCATGCCCAGCTCAGGGCATGTGCCCAGCTCTGAATGTAAAGACGGGTGTGAAAGCAAGGATCTGGGGAGGAGAACAAGATGGACTTAAATGACCAAAACCTATGGTAATTAATCCTCTTATACTGTGAACTTTGGTGATAAAACAGAGTTTTGTTGGTAAGCAGAAGTGGAGAATAGCTATTAGTTAAGCAGGACAGAGTAATTGCCATTATAACAAGGTTTGGGGTGTACTGTTAAAAATTCAATGACGTAATAAATCCAAAATTAAAAATGTTCAGCACAAATGTTCAGTTTGGGAAAGTGGTATTAGAAAATGGAAAGAAAGTGTAAGGAATCAAGAAAGGAAGAAGGAAGGAAAGATTAGAAAGACAGAGGGAGGGAAGGGAGACCTTTCTTTTTAATTTCACATACTTCTTAAATTAGGAAGTCAAAATACATTATAAGCTATTTAGAATTGAAGAAAAATGAGAACATAATATACAAAAATATTATATGATGCAGGTGAAATTTTTCAGAATAAAAAGTCTGAAATGTTTTCCGAGAAAGCAAGAGAAAATAAAAAATAATCTAAGCATTGATCTTTGGAAGTAACAATAATAATGTATCAAATCAAAATGAAAGAAAAAATATACAAAGATGAAAGTGAAAATTAATTGCTTGGGGGGGGGTTACAATTCTTTTCTAGTCCTATTATTAGGTTAAAGGAGAAAAATACACAACAATATCCTCAGATGCTATGAAAGAATTTGAAATCACTGCATCATTAATTTATAAAAAAATCAAAAAACAAATTAAGAATAGGAGAAAATACCTATTGAAGAATATCAGAAATAAATAGAAAATCCCTTGTTAACAATGCCCTACCCATCAATTATTAACATTGTGATTCTATTACAGATACTAAGAGAACTAAAGTCACCTAAATAATGGAAAGTTAATATTTATGATAACTTTTACTATTATTCCTAATAAACTGAAAATATAAGTATATTAACATAGTATTCAAATTTATAAGAGAACTCAGCAATATTCAAGATAGGATATACCAAAATACAATACCATACCCTTGCACTCTAATTATAGCTCTAATAAGTTATTAAAAGATATAACTAATTTATAAAAGTAGTGTTAAAGTACTTTACCCACAATATAAATAAAATAAGAGTAAAATAAAAAATATTAATTTATGAGACTTTTATGAAGAAAATATATAAATCTCTATTCAAAATGTAAGACTTGAATAAATAGCACATCTTTCTAGATAAAAAGAATTACCATGGAAAACATTTTATTTCTCTTCAGATCTATGTAAATACAGTGCAATTAAGCTTTCATCAGCAATAAAACCTGAGTAAATAAACTTCTTTAGAATATAAGCTTTTTAGGGTTCCTGAAATTCAAATTGCAGGAGCCAAGAAGATCTCAAATAAATACCGTGTTCCCCCCCAAATAAGACACTATCTTACATTTATTTTTTCTTAAGAAGACACACTAGGGCTTATTTTCAGGGGATGTCTTCCTCTCTGCGCCAAAATGCATGGCGTGGCTATGCAGCGTATCTGCATAGCCACTCCCATCACTAGGTCTTATTATCAGGGTAGGGCTTATATTTAACAAATGCATAGAAATCCTGCTAGGGCTTATTTTGGGGGTAGATCTTATTTTCAGGGAAACATGGTAGCTGATCTGAGAATCAACAAAAAGCCTTGCAAAGCCTGTCAATTAAAAAAAAAACTATGCATTTATAAATCATTGTTAGGTAAAATAATCCTTGGCTACCATCATTACCCTCACACACAAAACAATGAAAACCACAGGTTTACCTGGTCCATGTACAGTAGGTAGCTCAGGGTTCAGAAGCCATAGGGATTATTTTCAATACTGGCTAATGATTCTAAGGAACCAAGACAGATAAACCAACTCAGTAAGATTAAGCTTAATGTAATATTTTGCCTAACAATGATTTTTAAATGCATACCTTTGAAATTGGCAATTTATTCTTTAAAACTGAGAATATACAATTTCCCCTTTTCATATGGAATTCATATTTCCATTCCACTTGCACTACTAAATTGTATAGTAATATGCCACTTTATGCCCACATTGTCACAAAATATGTATATACACTAAAGTTTTAAATTTTATTATATAACAATCATTAAATAATTTCTCTTTGTTTTGAGTTATAATTGTTTTAGTATATAATCTTAGTATATGCATATTATAAATTTAATAAATAAATATGATAAATAATGAAATATTTTTTCAAAATACATATCTTAGATTAATAAGGCAATATTTTATTACTGCCCTTATCAATGGATAAATGAGTTATTGTTACAATATGGCTACACATAGTAAATTCTACTTAGAGTTTTCATCTTATTACTTGAAACATAAAGGAAGTTTGTTTTATGTATAGATTGATAGGAATGAAAGGGGTTTTGTTTTAATAATGCCACTCAACTTGAATGTCTTCAGAATTTCATGCCAAAATAGCAAAATAGTGTCTGATCAAAAATTATTATTTATTATGAATCAGTTAGCAAGTAGATTGCTATCCTTTGAGTTTCTTGACAGCAATGAACATGAAACAATATGAATTACAAAGTACTTTATTAAACCCAGTTATTAGCACCATTCACTGTCTTGGGCTGGATTTGGGGAAGAGATAATACCCAAAGATGTTCTATCAAGGCTTTGCCACTGAGAATTTATTATTACTCTTACTCTATCTCTTGGATGCTCTTTGTTGAACTTGATATATGAAGAAAGGGTTTGTGTTGGTAGCTTGGATGTGTCCCTGCAAAGTCACTCTCCTTTGTTCTTTGCCCAGCTCTCTGTGCTGGCCTGCTGCCCTGCATGGAGGAAGCAGTGGCTTCCAGGCCTTTTAATTTCTCCATAGTTGCAGGTGGGGGAAAGCTCGGCAGACAGTCTTGAAGGAGAGAAGCGAAGTCAGTGTATTTGTCCTTCTGGATCCTTCTCCTTCAGGGCAGCCTTAGACTGGCTGTTTCCCTAACCAGAGAACAGCCTTGTTGACAAGAGTAGCTCTTATCAAGAGGCTCCCCTTTCTCTTGTGCCTTTGCCTCAGAGCCTGCCCCTACTGCCCATTGTGCGCCCTGTGGTTGGTAGCCCTGTCATCCCTTTTAATTTATCATGTTCACAAATCCTAATTTGAGTACACCATTTGCTGACATCTTGACTGATATAGAGTTGAAGTAATAAAGATATTTAAAGATTCATTAATGTAATATTTAAAGTGTCTTGAACTTGACATTTTTGTTAAGATATTTTGGAGCTGCAGATTTGGCTCATTCAATTTATGAAAAGCATTCATGATATGGCCCAATTAGCAAAGCTGATTCTCATTTTCAAGCCAAATACCCAATTTGGGGGGTATTTTTTGTGTAAACAGGGGCCAGGAGGAAGGAAAATATTAGCCTCCAATAATTTCTTTATGCTTTGTGTTCACAGAAGTCTTCCTCAATTATGATAGACATTTTGCTCTTAGATAGGCATTGGAGGATGTGAATCTTTAAAGCACTTTTGTCATTACACCCACCACCCCCTCTACCATATAGCAGATGTATTTCACTGTAGAAAAGGTAGAATGAGCAGTTTTCATGAGCATGTTTGTATGATTAACATTCTACACTCGTAAAAGTCATATTTATGATAGTAGCCAATGTCAGCCCTACGAGTTTCAGGTGCGTTAATTAAATCATTAAAAAGTTTCTTTTGTTTAATGTCTGGGGGTTATCAAAAATGCATTTTTTTGTGGTTAAAGCAGCCTTAAAGATCTAAAAATTAATTTTCTTAAACCTAGCTTATAAAATTACCTTTGAAAATTATTTAATAAAAGATATCACCTTGCCCCCAAAGAGTTCTGGCCTTTGCCCTTAGCCTTTAGGAGGTGATCTCTAGACCTTTGGAATCTTCTCCGTGATGAAGCTGACTTTGTTTCCCTAAGGGCCTTGGCAACTGGATGTCTAACAATGTGAATTATAAAGGACGCTTTGGGCCATATGGCATCCATTCAGCATTTAATAGACTAGACCCTAGAATTGAGACATGTGGGTAGCCAAAATGGAGTACCAGTGAACACTCTGGACAATACAGCTTAGATAAACCCCCTCGGTTGGCAGTATGATGTGCATATTGTCACACGTCGATGTGAGGCAGGTAATGCAGCCCAAAGACAATGGAAGTGTCAGTTTGGAAACCCCAGTCAGCTCTTCCCTGGGCATCTCTTATCCTGGCTGATTTTAATCTGTATCCTTTTCCAATAATAAACCCTAACAATGAGTATAACAACTTTCAGTGAGTCCCCTGAGTCTTTCTGGTGATTGAACAAGGCTAAGGATGGTCTTAGAAAATCCCAAACTAGCAATTGGTGTTCGAGTGAGGACGCTGTTGTGGACTGTGCCTTCTACCTTCACAAAAGTATCTCATATCCCTTTTTACAGATACTCCCCCTTTAATGATAATATACTGAGGACATTAAATACAGATAAAATCATGCCTAACGTGGATTGTTACCATGGAATCAAGAAAGTAATAATGAGCTCTCTATCTACCAAGAGATCATAAATTGTACAGAGACTTTCATAGAACTGTTGCTCCCAAGGGTCCCAGTTATGGAGGAAGAGGACATTGTATTTGATTTAGACGCTTTCAAGTAAAATGATCTGTGTTTTTTGATAAAATTAAGAACTATGTAAATTCCTACAATACTAGGAATTATAATTACCTTTCCTTGGTTTCTCGAAGTTAAATTGTGTGGTCATAACCCAGCATAATGCATACTTCTGAGTGGGTAGAGCAGATTTTTGCCATGTTCTTATACTTAGAGATATAATGCTGTGAATGACAGCAGGATGACGGGGTGACTGAAGTATAGCTCACCATACGCGTTCAAGGCAACTGGTGAAGAAATGTGGCCCAATATTTTAACTGGGTTCTTAAATCATAGAAGTTTGGCAGTAGACCTCAGGGGAAGGGGTGGGTACAAAAAAAGAATTAAAAAGAGAGAGGGAAAGAAAAGACAACACAAAGACCTTAAATAATAAAGCCATATGTATTTCAAGTGATTTAAACAACCGTCTTACATCAAATTCCACCTGTGTATGCAAGGCAGTGTTGTTCAGCATAATAGCAGAGAAGTAACTGTTTATTATTGATAGCTATTCAGGCTCTTTCAGAGGGAGGAAACGTTGAACATGTCTGCAACCTGCAGCCTTATCTCTGGGAAGCAGCAGCCCGGAGAACATAGCTCTCTCCATCTGTGTTATATTCTCAGATCTTAGCAGCTGAGAAACAGCAGGTGACAGACTCCTAACTTCTAGGGAAATGGAGGAATCACACAGCAAAGAAATAAATATTCAGCACAAATAACTCATTGCATCACCACTGTTTACCTACCTAGAGCTCTTTTGGGAAATTATGCATTATCAGTTTCAAATCATACACCTTAAGTTACCTGATGTTCCAAGCTGTTCTATCTGGCTGGTAGCCTAAATTTTAGAGGGTTACAGATTCCAAGTCTTTTACGAATATTGTGCCTTTGATGCTTGTTTCATTTCATTATAATAGACAATGCTTGTTGTTTTAACACATTGCATTCTGCACAATTTGTCCTGTGTAAGGATAATATTTAGGTGAACATTTTTGTAAGCAGTAGAAGGAAGAACTTTGGGTGAATTCTGTGTTATTAATATTTTGAATATCATTATTTGTTCAGTTGTTATTGCTGCTTCAACAAGCTGGGGTATTTTAGCTTTTCACCTATTATTTGTTCTACTTAATAAAAAAAGGAGGAGATGTTTTTACTTTACATGTAGGCAGCCAGGTAAAGCACATGAGCTGGCCCAGAGACAGGATATAGGATCTCTCAGAACTAATGGGAAATCTTTAAATTCTTGTAGGTACTTCTTTTTTTTTTTTAATTTTTTTTTTATTTCAACGCTTTATTTCAACTTATTACTTTGAAGGTTTTTTTTTTTTTATTACTTCTTCCTCCTGTAGTGTTTTCTTGCCCCCCGGTGTAGTTGGGATCACAAGGTCCGGCTGTCTCGTTGTCCTGTTGTTGTTGTAGTAGAGACGGGGTCTCACACTGGCTCAATTGGCTCAGGG
>CAUYQV010068980.1:0-37023 GCA_963574575.1 Galagoides demidoff | reverse complement strand
AAACTTGAATGAATGAAGTGAGACTAAGAAACAAAAATTCTACATGGATGTTCATAAAAAACACAGTAAACAAATATTTATAGCAGATTTATGTGTAATATCCAGGATTGAAATGACTTAAATTTACTTTATTGTTAAATGAATAAATACATTCTGGTAGAGTTAAGGATTGGAATAACATGTAAAAAAATATTGATACACACATAAACTTGACGAATTTTAAGAATATTATACTTATTGAAAAAACGAATTTCATCCACCCCCACTTTTCTCTCTCTCTGCTCTCTCCTTCCCCCACCCCCACCATGTCATTGTCATCACCTCACTTACTTATTTTTGTGTGAACTTCAGAAATTTTTATAGAGATTGCTTTTTTACTTGATCACCCCTATACTCCAAGAAGCTGCATTTAAAATTAGGAAGATTTAATTAATTTAAAGCACTTATTGAATACAGAATGTGGTTAATACAGAATGCCTGCTGTTATTTTAGCATAGAGAGGAAAAGTTATTTTAGTGCTTACTTCATATATAAAGCATATGCCTCTTGAATGTCTGCCATAATCCTCCACTTCAATTGTTAAACATCATCGATGCCCTTTGAGGAGTGACAATGTTGTCTTCAACTTCTCAACTGAGTAATGCAATTCTGGTGAAATGTTTTACTTGTCAATATGTTGGCTTACCACTGCTTATGCAACCTGCTGTTTTTATTTTTCTTTTGAAGAATGTTATGAATAAATAATAGTAGGAATGTACAAGTTTAGAGATGCATGCATGAAGAAATTACTTCCTTACAAAACAAAGCATAGTCATAAGGTTGTAGCTTTAATCCTATTATTTATAGAAAGCAGGCAGTAAGTGATGGGAGATGGTTTAGATATGTATGAAACTACATTCATTCTGAGAGACGTATCAAAAGTTTTAGTTCAACAGTGGTTATGCCAATTGTGAGGAAATACCAGAAACATGTGAGGTGATGATAATGTTTCAAATTTCTCATTTTAAATATTTCATATTTCAGTCAGTGACTTTATGTGGATAAAGTATAGTGCTAAGTATTCATAGGACAGTTTTCTTTTAACCACTTAAAGATCATTGAGATTCTCTGATATAAATAGAGAAAGACTTCATCCTAAACCATGCATAAACATTTTTACCTTAAAAATATGGATGTTTCTTAATTTAAATGAAGTTACATCCAAAGAACTCCTTTGTAATTTCAAAATATTGTAAGCATAAAATGCATTTAATACACCTGAATTGTCATGTTTCGTAACTCAGCCTAACCCACCTTAAATTGTCCTACAACTGAGCAAAATCAGGTAACATAAATTCTATTTTATATAAAAGTGATTTGTTTGTATAGGTGATTACCTATATTAATGATTTATTGAATATTTTACTTAAAAAGCAAAATAGATGCAGGAGTATGTGAAGTATAGTTTCTACTCAATGTGTATCACCATTGTATCATTCAATTAGATGTTCATTTCAGTTAGATGTTCTTCTAAGTACCTTATGGTCAACACATTAAAATAATTGTTACTTATTAATTTATGTTTTATTTGATCATTCAATAAGGTTTCTTGTGTAGTATATATGTTAAAAATTATGCATGTTTGTGTGGAGTTGAACAAACATTATTATTAAAAACATATATAAAATACCCAACATCTTCATCATACACAACAATGTAGAGCAATTAACAGGGAAGGGTGTTCTCCTTCACCACAGGCGAACAATGTGGAAATAACCCAAACATGGAAACTTGTGTAGCCACTGCAGTTAGCAAAATGAAAGTCAACGGAAATTGAGGAATAAAAAGATGTAGGTTTAGTGATATGATACAATACAATGTTATAAAGGAAAGATCACAAGTACAGAACTTTAGAGGAAAGAAATGGGCTGGGAGCAGGAGGCAGAAGTATGGGATACAGACACTTTATTATGTGTGTGTGTGCATGCACACAAGTATACATGTTTTGTTCTTTATTTTAATGGGAAATACTAGAACACACTTCACTATGTGGACACACTTCAATTGCAACAGCAAGTCACTGACAATATATTAGACAGAGGGTAAGTGAAATACGTGGCTCAGAAACACATTCTCATTCTCCTGGGAGTCACTGGCTCCCATCTAGTCACTACACAGAGAAGAACCTTGCAAAATTCTTTCTCTTCTTCTTGTTCATTAGTTCTTTCTCTGCTATTTATTCTACTCTCAATAATTAACATTATAGAATTTGCTATAATTAGGAAATTGTAGACGATTGTGAACAGAAATAATCCACTTCAAGCTTCACATCTTGTAATAAATTGCAACCTCGGCTTTTTCTATATATAAAAGGCAGTGTGATGAAAATATGGAATTCACTGATGTTCTATTAATTCTTGGTTGGTGAATGTCATCCATGTATGTTACAATCTAAATGTCAATCATTGGAAAAAAAGAATAAGGAGTCCTAAAAGATAAGTTTGTGATATGAAATAGCAAGGATATCTTTGGAAAAGAAAGTATGAGGTCATAAAGCAAAGGAAAGTTATACCTGGAAACTAGCAAGGTAGTATATATCAAAGTACTGAAGGTACATAGCCAACAATCAGGTCATGAAACTAAGAGAGACACAATTCTTAAAGCCTAATTATTATCTTCTACTGAAATTGCCTACTTAAATGGGAGTAAGTCTTTAATTGGTAATTCCATTTCAATGCCTACTCTAAAGGATTACATTCTTTCACTTTCTCGTGCCACATAATCACCCTGTTATTTTATTATTTTAGATAATATATTTACCATAGGCCTAAATACTATCATACACTTTGCAAAATCCTACAGAAACAAACAGCTCATTTTATGAGGGTGTTTAACAGCTAGCAGGAAACAGACATACTCGTGGATGCTGCAAGCTGCAGGGAACTTGCTAAGAGTAGTCAGGGAGCTTACACAAATTTGCAGTGGGGACAGAGAGGCTTCAGCAGTTACACACGCAATCGGAGAGCTGGAGAACGCTTTATTAGAGAGTGATATGTGGATATTTTGTAAACAAATCTTGATGGCCTGCTCGGCACCTGTGGCTCAAGCGGCTAAGGAGCCAGCCACATACACCTGAGCTGGTGGGTTCGAATCCAGCCCAGGCACCCAAACAACAATGACGGCCACAACCAAAAAATAGCCGGACGTTGTGGTGGGTGCCTGTGGTCCCAGCTACTTGGAAGGTAGAGGCAGGAGATTCTCTTGAGCCCAAGAGTTGGAAGTTGCTGTGAGCTGTGATGATACAGCACTCTACCCAGGGCCACAGCTTGAGACGGAAAAAAAAAATCTTGATGGCCATTAAGAATGAGGAAGAAGAATTTTTCTAGGAAGAACAGGAAATTAATTTAATGGAATGAAACAAAAGTTGGGCAAAGAACATGAATAACAATAAGCTGTCTTTTGTTGTAGCGATTTTAAAATGCTAAGCAGAGGAGTGTACACACAAAACATTGAGCTAACATGTAGTAAAATATGAATATGTTCAAATTATTCATACATTTATGTTCTTGGACAGAGTACATCTTTCTAAGATCTGCCCTCTTTTGAATGTGGCTTTCTTCCATTAGGTATCAATACTGTCTTGAGTAGTTCTTTCTGAAAATATCTCAAACAAAATATTGTGAATGATCTATCAAATAGACAAAGCCTCCACCTAGCCTTTCATGAGTCCTCTCAGTTCTTAAGAGAAATAGACAAACTGAATCCAAACAAGAAGTCTGAGAATGAAATGTATTCCTATCTGAAATGATAACCCTATCTCCATTCACGCATTCGTTCCTGTATTCATTCATTCATATTTATTTCTCCCTTTATTTAGGTACTCTTTCAATACTTCATATTTCTAAAAACTTATTATCTCCCAAGGTAGTATGCTGAAATCTGTGGATTAAAATAACAATTAATGGAACAGACTTATTCCCTACCTCATAAAGTTTATATTTGGAAGGTGGTAGTAGCTATGCATTCAATCAACCTTGACAAAATTAATTATTCAATTAAAATTATGTTGAGTGCTACAAAGAAGTGCGTGTTGTTTTAGGAATGCATACCAGACGCTAAACTTTCGAAACAATCAGAGAGTAGTTCCTTGAGGATGGTAAAAGAGAGACTGATATTATCACAAGAGAATACAGTTCCTCCTGCAGCTGCTGTTTTTAATATTTAGTTCAAAATAATTATCAGAGCATTTTATCTTCCATATGCCTGATCGCTATAACATTTGGCTGCATTTAATAATCAATTTAAAAAGTAACTGTGGTCTTGATTTTAGATTCACCACCACTCTTTCCTCTTGCCTGACATCTAGTGGAAGAGATAATTAATAGGAAAATCACTCAATTACTTGGAAGGACAAAAAGGGAGACCAAGCAGGAAAGGAAAATTGCAAAGAATCTGCTCTCCTAGGCGACTGTATTTTATGAGTAAATAGAATACACATTTAATTGCTATAGTAATATTATACTACATATGTGTTTGAACTACGTTTTCTCTTATAATTTTAGTATAATTTATATACAATTTTCTAGTAATTAGCTAAAAATATTCTTCATGCATGTTGCATTCCTGGCAGAAAGTATCTTCCTTTTCATTAAGGCTTTCTTATCTTGCGAATCCTAGAATACAACATGCGTATATCAACAAAAGTGATCCCAAATTAGCATAGTCAAGCATTTCCTAGAATGTAGGCTGCTCCTTAGTGGCGTTTAATTTTTCAGACATATCTAGTTTCAGATATGTACAAATGAGGGTCAATCCACACGTCAGCTTCCAGGTTAAGAAGACATTGCTTTGATTTGATATCATGCAAATTACATGCCTTTTACCTGATGTTAGCCAACATACCACTGCAGATAAAGTAGAGTAGTAATTGTGGACAGTCTTCAATAACATACTAAATAATACTCAGTCCAGATATTAATATTTATTCCCAGGGTAGTACCAGGAGTAATTGACTTTCAGAATTTCTTTACCAATAGCTCTTCCATTGGCTCTGGTCGATGTATATTGTCTGCGTGTGTGTCACGTGTGTGTGTGTGTGTGTGTGTGCACAGAAACATGTCTCTGCACCTTTTAGATAGTCCTCATGATTTTTTTGTAAATAACTAGCTATGTAAGGAGTTATTATATTTGTCTACATACAACATGGTGAAAACCAAACTCCCAAAGACCTTGAGATATGAATATCTTATTCCCTTCCACACAGATAGGCTTACAGCAATTAGTAAACAGCAAAAATTTTTCCCTTTGGAAAGTTTAAAAGTGTCTTTACATTTTCTCTATGCCACTATTTATTATGTTTTGTATTCAATTTTCTCTGACTCTGCTTTTAAAATCCAGTGTCTATAGAATATTTCATTGTTTCCTTTGCATTATTTTGAAATTATTGTTTGTTTTCATGGTTCTTTTCATTTGTAAAAGACACTCTGAAAATGTTCTCAATGTCAGTGTTTAGAGGTCACAGGTAAACTATTATGAAAAAAATCATGTTTAAAAATGAGTAATGGGTCAATTTGTTATGCTTAATTCATAGATTTTCTAAAATTGGCAATTGTATTTAACTTAACAAATCATTTTTAAAAACTGATGAACATTGTGGGGGCAGCACCTGTGGCTCAAAAACTGATGAGCATTAAAAATCAAAATCTAACAAAACAAGTATTATTAAAAAGAGAAATAACCTTAACAGTTGAGGATTACCAGCAACAAATCAAACTGAATGCTGATTAGGACAGTAGACTATTTCTTTAGTCTGAATAAGTAATCAATCCTGGAAAATAGAGCAAAACTCATATAATTTTGTGTGGGGGTGGGGAGACAGGGTCTCATTCTGTTGAATGTGCCAGGGTGCAATGGCATCATCATAGCTTGGTGCGACCTCAAACTCCGGCATTAATGCCATTTCCTTCCTCAGTCTGCATATAGCTGGGACTACAGGCAGGAGACACCACACCTGCTAATTTTTCTATTATTTATACTGATAAGATTTCACCATGTTGGCTCTGGCTGGTCTTGAACTCCTGGCCTTAACCAATTCTCCCACATCTGCTTCCCACAGTACTGAGATCACAGGCTTGTGCATCATGCTGAGCCAGCCCGCATATTTTACATCACCTTAACCTAACAAACTCATCCCAAATTGATTACTCCAAAATGGAATAAAAAGAAATAGTTGTCACGAACACAAAACAAGCCAACAGATTATGCAAAAATGCCTGTGAATTCATATGTTATTGGAGAGAAAATAAAATGACCGAACCCCTGAAAAATGAATATACTTTAAAAAATACCTATTTACTTAAAAAACGCCAATGTTGAACAATTGAACTGGAAGCAGAATTCATTCAATATATTTGAGACGTAGAGGCAGATCATTTTGGAAAGAGTATATTCATATGACACATTTTAAAAAGTAATAACTCCTGAATTGAACACATGAGCTACTTTGAGGGCCTTGATTGTTTCTATTTTTCCCAAAGCATAAAAGTGTGGGATATTAAAAAGAGAGAAAGCTTTTGAACCAATAATGGGACTTTTAGATAATGTACTAAATTGATGTGAATTACTGAGCATATACAATTATCCATTAATTAAACATAAAGTCATTGCACACTTGCCACATAAAGCCATACGGTGAATAACATAATCCAGACCCCAAAGGAGCCATGAAAGAGTCTTTTCTTCGGAGTGTCGTTTTATCACCAAAGGCCTAAGTCCTCCCCTAAACTGAGAAAACCAGTGATGTAAGTTCAACTGGTCTCACACTTAGCAAAGAAACAAAGCACACCTGCACCTTTGAGCTTCTCAGCAAGTATTTGTGAAACCATTAAACAGGAACACTTTCAGGAGAAGCTGAAAAGTGAGAAACATTTATCAATGCATAGAGAGTCAGCAGGGATTTGTTGCTATACTACCTCAAAACTGTTTTTTTAAACATCTGATATTTAGCACCATTTAAGATGAGCCTGTGGACAGAACAGATACAGGTGAAGGAAGAGAGGGGAAGTTTCAGAGGAATCAGTCTGGTCAATGTTTTCATGTCCTTCTCTCAGCTGCTTAGATATGAGACCAAGCTACAGTGACTTATGTCCAAAACCCTGAGATTTATCCAGGCCGTGGAAGAAACTGTAAAAATCTTCAACATTTGAAATAGACTTCAACATTTGAAATAGAGTACGTCTGTGACCTTCACAATTTATTCATGATCATTTATTTCATTTATTCATGATCCATTGACAATTCACCACCATATGTTAAGAGCATTTTTACATAGCTATTCATAACTTTTTTAAAAAACAAAAGGGCAAATTGAGCAGTGCCTGTGTCTCAAGGAGTAGGGCGCCGTCCCCATTCAAATGTGGTCCCAGCCCAAAACTGCAAACAAACAAACAACAAAAAAAAGGGAGCAAATAAATAAACTCTGTCTTTCATATTATAGACTGTAACTGCTTTTTAATTGCATAATAGAATAATGTCTGATATCTAGATTATATCAATAAGTCACAATTAGAATTGCATAGTTGATAATATCATAGTTCACCATGCCATTTTGCATAACACCCACTCTTTGAAAATATGAAACTCTTCAGAAATCACCACTGTATTTAGTTCAAACATCAAAAATACAGCACTAGGCTCGGTGCCTGTGGCTCAATCGGCTAAGGCGCCAGCCACATACACCTAAGGTGGCGGGTTCAAATCCCCAGCCCAGACCCGCCAAACAACAATGATGGCTGCAACCAAAAAATGGCCAGGCGTTGTGGCGGGCGCCTGTGGTCCCAGCTATTTGGGAGGCGGAGACAGGAGACTCACTTGAGCCCAGGAGTTGGAGGTTGCTATGAGCTGTGATGCCATGGCACTCTACCCAGGAGGATAGCTTGAGGCTCCATCTCAAAAAAAAAAAAAAAAAATACAGCACTAGAAGAATTTTTTTCAGAAAATATAATTCATTAACATATACTTGAAGCCTAACTTTATATATATAAAATGCATCATACTTTTATTTTTTAAAGGCAAGCATGAAACAAAGTTTCTTGAAGAAGAGAAAGGTTTACAGAGTAGGAATGTTTACAAATCACAAAATTCATAGTATACAAGGGTTTCTTGAAGATACCGTTTTGTTGTTGTTGTTGCAGGTTTTAGCCGGGGCCAGGTTTGAACCCGCCACCTCCGGTACATGGTGCTGGCATCTTACTCCTTGAGCCACAGGTGCCACCTTGAAGATACCTTTAAATTATAAAATCCTCTCTTGGTTTTTGACCTTAACTTTTAATACCAAAACCTAGAAGGACAATATAATGGGCTCTGTGTTTTAAGGCTTTGCCTCTGCTGAGACACAAAAAACTTTTGTTTAATTTTAGCTTTTATTGTGTACACTCATAATTTTTCAAATGATTGTAGTTTTAATTTTGTTTGAAAAATATAGTTATTGGTAGAGTGCTGTGGTGTCAACCTCAAACTCTTGGCTCAGTGGGTAGGGCGTTGGCCCCATAAAACAATGGTGGCAGGTTCAAACCCAGCCCTGGCCAAACTGCAACAACAATAATAATTATATATAGTTATAAATTATACCCTTTTACTTAAGAAAGTTTTATTTTTATTTCATTTTAAATTAGTTTCTTGTGTAATTTAGTGTAGTCTATTTTTAGGAAGTATAGTTGTGCCTATATGGAATCCTCGTTTCTCTGGATACAGCCATAATTTTCCCTGATCATTTTTATCTTTTCTTTTCCTTTTCAATTTGTGTCATTTCTATAAAATATTCTTTCTATCCGTGAAGTCTGCTCTTTTTTTGTTCTGTAACCATGTGACTCTTATCCCATTAACAGCGGATCTTTCATTCATTTGTTGCATCATCCAGCATATTTTCAAATATAGCAACAACAAAAATAAAAATATAAGACCTACTTAAATTTAAATTATTTTTTAAATCTGCACAGGAGAGAAAATTATCAAGAGTAAACAGAAAGCCTACAGAATAGGAGAACATATTCACAAATTCTACATCCAAACATAGACTGATATCTGTGGAATTGACAAAGAGCTCCAACAAATCAGAAAAAAAAACCCAAAACCATCAAAGTGGGCAAAAAATACAGAATCTTTTCAAAAGGATATAGACAAATGGCCAACTTAAAAAAAATTTTCAACATCTCTAATCATCAGGGAAAATTAAAACCATAAGAAGATACCACTTTACCCCTGTCAGAATTGCCAGTGTTAACAAGTCCAAAAACAGCCTATGTTGGCATGGATGCAGGGAAAAGGGACTTTATTTTTTTGAGACAGAGTCTTTCTATGTTACCCTGGGTAGAGTGCTGTGGTGTCACAGCTCACAGCAACCTCAAACTCGTGGGCTTAACCGATTCTCTTGCCTCAAATTTCCAAGTAGCTGGGACTACAGGCACCCGCCACAACACCGGCTATTTTTTGTTGCAGTTGTCATTGTTGTTTTCCTCAGGGGGTCTGGGTTCCAACCTGCCAGCCTCAGTGCGATGGGTGAGAAGCTGCAAAAAGGGATTTCTATACACTATTGGTGGGACTATAAATTAGGATTAATATAACCTTCTTAGAAGGCAGGATGGAAATTCCTCAGAGGACTAAAAGTAAACTTACTGCGCAAACCAGCAATCCACTACTGGGTGTCTATGCAAAAGAAAATAACTCATTGTATCAAAAAGACACCCACATGCTAATGCTCATCAAGCACAATTCACAATTGTAAAGACAAAGCAATCCACCGAAGTTCCTAACACCTGATAACTGGAAAAGAAAACGTGCTGATACATGTATACCATGCATACTACTCAGCCATGAAAAGGAATGAAATGTATTTCACAGCTACTTAGAGACCATTAAGCTAACTCAAGTATCTTAGGAAGGAAAAACAAATTCCACCTGTCCTCACTTATAAGTGGGAGCTACCTGGTGGTTATGTGTGGTCACAAAGTTGCATGACAGACACTGGAAACTAAGCAGCGGGAGGAAGGGAAGGGAGCAAGGGATAAAAAATTACCAGGTACACTGGGCACTATTCTGGTAATGCGCTCTCTAAAAGCCAAGACTTTAGCATTGTAAAATTCATCCATTTAACAAAACTTTGTATAATCTAAATCTCTCCAAATAAATAATGATTAAAAAAAAAAGAAAAAGAATTGGCTTGAAATTTCATTTAGAGTCCTAAAAAATTCTTACCCTTTTTATATTCCTCAACCACTGATATTTTCTGCTGATTTCATTTTCTTTGTATCACAGTGGTGCCTAGAATTCTATCTTGCTTAGTACTATACCAATATTTCAACAGAGAAAATTTGGTCTGTATCTCTATTTGTTCAACAAAAATATTTGAGTTTGGGAAAGTAGTTTGGGGGATGAAAAGGTAGCTGGTAGGTTCAAATTTCAAAATTTTCCACTAGATTTTGTCTCCTCGTGTGGATCTTCTTTAAATGAAGCCATATGTCTCCTTGCACTTTGGGTTGAGTATATCTACCAGGTGGGAGATCATTATGCCTCCAAACTGCAGTCGGAGTGTTCTCTCTGCCCTGATTTACATTGCATTCGTCAAGCTTCAGCAGCCTCTGCAAAGCAATGACAAGTCATTGCCACTTGATCTCTTTTCTCTCATGGTCTCACCTCCAGGCCATTTTTCTAGGTTACAAAGAAAAAATACACGTCAGTCCTACTATATATCTGTAATATGGTAATGGATCAAAATAAGAAAGTTCCTGCTCGTCTCCATGGCCATCTCATCTGTAAACCTAAAAAGCTTCATTGCCTAGTTTTCCTTTTTCTTTTTCTTTTCCTTTTCAAGGCCATTTCACTTTGCTTTATTCTAATTTTATCCAGTTATTTAGCTATTAGACAAATATTGGTAAAATTTATTCTTAATAATTGTGCCATTTATAATTTAATTGAACACAGAGCACTCTCTATTTTTATGTGTTTGTTTTAGAAAAATACAGAAAGACTGGGAAAAAGTCTATATTCTTCTATCTTTACTCAAATATCACATACAGCAATTTTAAGATCTTGCTTTAATACAACTATAAACTCTATTTGTTGTCAGATTCCATCTGTTTATTTTATGAAATAACTATATTCCTCTTTATAAACTATAGAGGGAGTAATGTGGTATTAATCTATATGTAAGTAACACTTACATATTTTTCCTATCTTCTAATCCTCCCCTTTATTCCTTAAAATGCAATAGATTGTAGTATACGTTTTTGAAATTAGTAGAACCTCACAGGCATCTTTTTCTTTCCTTTTTTTTTTTTTTCTTTCAGATAGGGTATTCTGTCTAACCTGCTTCCATACCTTCTGTGTTATGGCAAAAAAAAAAAAAAAATTAGCTCTTCAAAATTTCTTTCAATATCTTAGTGTATCTAAAAGTTCTTATTTTCTTAATTGCAGGTTATTTGGAGATACATGGTAAGCATTTGCATATAGGCACATGGGTTCTCTATTCCTCAGTTTTTTGAAACACCATTTATCTAATCAGGGAAAGACAGTCAACAGGAAGTTTTATGAATCTTAATTTAAAAAACTGAATGTTGTTATTTTGACTTCAAAAACTCACTTCACTTGCAAATCCTCCAGAGCATCTTCCTCTGAAGACCCACTGACGCAATAATCACAGGCAGCAGAGTCACTGAGTGATATGGACAACCACCTCCTCCCGGCCCACTGCAGCAGTGTGCAGTTTAAAAGCTGACAGCCTGTATTACAAGGTGCACAGACATGCACCAGAACTGTACTGCGACTCTGCGGTAGAAAAGCACCTTCCCAAAACACCCCCCGTAAAACTACCAAGACATAAGTCTTCCCAAATAACCTCACTGGTTTCTATGCATTTTCAGTTTATATTACTCTGTGTTTTAAATAGATATTTAAAAGCACAAGCCATAATGGATGGAAACACATAATAAACGCTCACGTCTCATTGCTCATATCCCAGAGTTATCAACATTTTGACCATCTTAGTAGTTCTACCTTTTATATTTTGCAATTGTGCTGCCATATGTTAAAGAGTCCACAAGGCTATGTCATTTTTCCTATAAATTCCTCCATATGAATAGCTAACTGATAAGAATTTTAATTTATAAAACTGCAATGATATTTATCTCATACCAGTGGCTAAATCATATAATCTCTCCCTCAGTTCACTCATCCTGGTTGGGATCACCATTATTCTAAGTTTTCCACAACAAATGCCTAACTAGAATGTTTCCTTCCCTATTGTTTTTATCTATTTCTTAAAAGGAAGCAGCTGTGGGCTTTGGGAAAGCAAATTGGATCATATTACTCCTAAGGTTAACATTTAAGAGCTGTCTGTCACTTTCTCAAGAAGGACCCGATTCTTTAATATGCTTCATATGATCATTCATAACTTGGTTCCTGATTACTTCTCCTGCTTTGTCTTAAAAGGGATTTAAATTTAATGGCAGATAAACTGATATTTTCTCTGCTATTAGCCCTTGGCTGTCTATATGAGCTACTCCTAGCTGACAGGATTGTCCTCCATTCCTGTTACTCCTATAGGTTTAACTCCTCCTACAGAATATATTAACTGGCATCCCCAGGTCCGCTTATCTTTTCCTTCCAGTGCTCTTCTAGTACATTATAATTACCTTGGCAGTTACTACAATGCAAATCAAGGTCTTAATCACTTGTTTGCATTTTTTTTGAGACAGAGTCTTACTCTATTACCTAGCCTAGAGTGTCACGGCATCAGCCTAACTCACTCTTGAATTCAAGCAATCCTCCCGCCCCTCACTGATGATTAGCTGGGACTACAGGTACCCACCACAACACTAGCTAAGTTTTCTATTTTTAGTAGATACAGTGTCTCACTCTTGCTCATGCTGGTCTTGAACTCTTGAGCTCAAGCCATTCTCCTGCCTTGGCCTCCCAGAAGGCTGATTACAGGTGCAAGCCACCATGACTGGGGGCTTTTTGTGTCATTCTTAATTTACTTTTAATCCTATAACAGCTAATTAATCTGTAGACTTGGTTGGCCTTTCTTTCAAAACAATTTCAATATGCGTTCAGTTCTCTGCATATCTACTGCTACTAACTTAACCAAGTACTGCTATGTTGTAATTTAATTCCTAGTCTTTTTGTTTCATTTCTTACTTTAATTCTACAAATATTAGCCAGAACATTATTTTTTTAATATCTCAAGTGATCTTCCTTTAAAATAACCAGGTTATTTTAAAATCCCTTGATTAATGATTGGTCTTGGATTAAATTACATTTTTCCCGTGTAACCTGTGTAGCTTCTGTCTACTTATTGTTTTATGTCACTGTCCCATTCTTTCATAAGGTTCCAGCAACACAAGTTTTCTTTGCTCCTGAATAATGTTGAGGTGACATTTTGATCAATATTAAGGAACTGCAAATCCTGCTTTCTGTCTAAATTATGATGCTAACCATTTTTACAAAGATGACTCCTTCCTTTCTTTCACATTAAAGCTTACCATCAAGGAAGTCTTCCTTGAGTTCTTTCATTTTTCTCAATCCGTTGCTATGTTTGTGCCTATTCAACTTGTAGACTAAACTATAATTAGTCTTTCTCTCTTTGTGGATATTCTGTGAGCCCTAAAAATGAAAGTGTACTTTCTTTTACTGGGGAGGGTGGGGAGGTCTGGATTAGCACAGTTCACCAGAGGAAAAAGAGCAGGGATGTGTAGAAAGAGATTTATTATGAGGAACTGGCACACACTTTATGAAGGCTGGTGAGTCCAGAGTCTGTGTGGGCTGGAACGCTGGAGACCAGGAGAGCTATTTGCTGCAGTCCAGTGGAATCCAAAGTCCATCAGGCTGGAAGTGCAAAAGGATGGATGTTCCAGGTCAAGTTTGAGGACTCTCTATTGACAAATGGCTCCATTGCCTCCTTAATTGGGGGAGAGTTTGCCTTTCTGTTCTATTTGGGCCTTCAACTGATTGCATGAAGCTAATGCACATTTTGGATGTCAGTCTGCTGCACTCAAAGGTCACTCATGTAAGTGCCAATATTATCCAAAAGGCACTTGTAGACACTTGTCCAAAATAATATTTGATCAACTATCTGGGCACAGTGGCCCAGCCATACCCATAATGCTTATCTTGACTTTTGAAAGTGAAGAAAGAGGTGAATTACATTGAAAGAGATGCACTGAGATGTCTATTGCTACTATGTTCATTGTTTTCTCTTGCATCTCCTATAGTTTCATATTTATAAATTTGGGATTTTGCTGATTTTAGATAAACGATTATAAATGTTCAGTGACTGTGACCCCCGACTCCATAGATTCTGGACTCACCAGCCTTCATAAAGTGGGTGCCAATTCCTCATAATAAATCATAGTATTTAAATATTACATTCATTTATTTCCTTTTTTTTAATCTTCTACTTAAACATTTCAGAATTTTATTGATCCTTTAAAAAACACCCCTTTCCTTTTAAATTAACTCACTATCCTTATCTTGATTAGCCTCAGACATGGTTTAGTTTGATTTTATTTATCACTAAATTGTGTGTATCATTACTGAATAAAATCTACTAAAGATTAGAAAAAATTCTAGCAAAACTTATAATAATGAAACACAGAATTAGAGGTTTAAACCTACTAAGAATGCCATGGCCTGCCAATTAGCTGGGTATGAGGCTTATCAGGGAAATCTATACTTTTGACTAGAAGCACAATTTGCTAATGCAGGAAGCAAAATAGTGAAAGAAGATTAGATCATGTTATTATTATTTTTTTTCTCTTTGCAAAAGGCAGGATATGAGAAAATTCTTAGAAAAACCCTCTCTACATAGTCACATTAAGTTTTCCAAGGATGATTTCGTGTTTTGAAGATAATTACCATTGTTCTATGGTGACCGCAACATAGGATAATTAGCTGTTTAAGCTTGACAACAATTTCCCTTTTCAGCACAGCCCTCTTGATGTTCACTTTCACTGTTTGTTTGTTTATTCTTTGGTAGCCTGTACCATAATATAATCTACTCACTTACTGATATAACACATACAGTCTCAACTTTACCTGGTGGATTATCTCAACTGATGGCTACTTTTGTTGATGTGCATTTTCCTCGAATATATTTGAGTATTATTTTATGTTTTATGTTTAGCCTTTCAAATATCATTAAGTGTGTCACTTCTGTGCAGAATAGTTTTATACTTTGCTCTGATAGTCAGTCTGAAAATGTTTCCTTTGATTGATCAAGTCTACTTATTTTATCTGCATGGTTCATATAGAGTCTTTCACTATGTGTTTGTTCTGTACTTCTTTAGAAAAGTATACTTTTTGTCATTAGAAATGTTTGTATATACATTCATATAATTATGTGTATACTAACAATTTTATAAAATGTCTTTTTTCACTTTTGAATAGTGTTTATTTTGCTAAAAATATTTATATTATCCTTTTCTGAGTAATTTTGGCTGCTTGAAGTTCATTTAATAGATTATTCTTAGGAAATCTCAAAAGTAATATATTATATGAGCTTTTCATGTTAATAGTCGTATTTATGTGGCTTTCAAATTTGAAAATCAGTGAGTTTAGATAAATCCTTAACTCACAATTTATTTTCTTAGAAATCATAAAAAGGTTCCTTGCTGCCTTCTGGCATCAACTGCCAATCTTGAAAGTTATAATCACCTAATAAGTTTTGTTTGTTTGTTTGTTTGCTTTTTATTTTTATTTTTTAGAAGTATCTTGATCTTCTTGTCTGTCTGCAAAGAGTACTTAATAGTCCATTTCAACATTTAACTTCACTTAGAAATAACTTTAGTGATTTCAACTTCTACTATTTTTTCCAAACACAGTATTTGCATAGTATTTTAGTATTACATTCATTTATTGCATTTTTTGTTACATGCTATATATGTCTTCTGGGAAAACATTTTTACTTTTTTATGTTTATTGTTCCATTAAAGCATTTTTCTTCTTTTGATTTTAATTATTCTTAAGATATTTCTGCAGTCTTTTTCAGTGTTGTTTTCCTTCTGATCGATCTTACTTTCTAAATTGGTGCTTTTTATGCTTCTTTTTCTAATTCTTTCATGAGTGCAATGACTGAATTTCTGCGTATTACTAATTTTGATTTTCTTCTATCACATACATCATGAATTTTTTTTCTAATTTCTGTTAGTACATTTTGAAACTTTAAGGTAAAATCTATAGTGTATTTTTTTGCTGTTTTTTCATGTGTAGATACTGTAGGATGTTAATTTTCCATTATGTGTTTGTTTTCTCCACAGATTTAAGTAGAGAAACCAATGGAATTATTTTTTTCATGGGTTTTTGAGACAAAATCTTTTTTTTTTTTTGCATCCATCACTAGTGATAGTTGAGCTGATTCAAGATTAACTTGATGGCAATAACTAAAATCTTAAGATGTGATTTTTGTTTTTTATTTTATATAAAAACAAAAATTTGCATAGATTATTTTTATAATAAAGAATCACATTGGTTTAGTTATGTGGAACTTTTAAATGATACATGCAACTTTGATTAACATTTGAAATGTTGGAAGTACTTCAAAAAGAACATGTTTAACAACTGAAATATGCTACCTAGAAAATTGTGAGAAAAAAATCATTCAATAATCAAATAAATTTCAGAATTCTAATTCCTTGGACATGATGAGAGACCTATAGATTTTTTGTGAGGATTTAGCCTTAAAGAAAAGAACTACCTATGTGAATTATAATTTGTTTATTAAATTTTGTGTTGTTATTCATGAATTTCATGGATAGATAGATAGAATACAGTGAAAATTTGCTGCACTTTATGTAGACCAATGCTAATTTTAATATCCTAAATAGAGTTCCACTGATAGTTATTGAAAAATATATACATGGTAAAAATCTTAATAAAACTAAATATTTTGTGTTTTAATTACATTAAAATGCCCATTAAATGGTCTTATACATTTGGATAATTGTTAAGTAGAAAAAAATTCCACCTTGCTATTAAGTCAAGTTTACCTGTTTAATTTAAAGATGAATGTGGCATGCTATATTCATGCCCCAACCTGTTTATTCTTATGATCCAATCTTAGCTCTCATGATAATATCTGAACAAGCCAGATACCCATTTTCCAGCTTCGCTTGACCAGTTCTAGTCAATGAGACATAAAAGCAGAACTCCTGACATGAACTTCTGGGAAATATTTTCCGAGAAAATACAGAGATGTGAGGTGAATTCATGCACATCTTGACAGTTCCCTCACTTGACCTAAGATGTAATGTGCAGTGTATATACAGGAATCACATGAAAAGAATGAAATAAACATGAGGAAGAAAACAAATCATCTAGGGAGAGCATAGAAATGGAAGATGGCTCCAGATGGCACCGTCAAGCCACCTACTGGAACACTGCAACAACCTATGCTAGAATTCCCTTTATTAAAGTCGTAAAATATCTTTATTGCATAAAACATTGGTAATAAGTTATTCTGTTTTTATTCCTCCCTCAAAACATCTTAACTTATATACTAATATCTTGGTTTCGAAATATTATTTTTTTCCAATTCTGAAACTTACTATTCTTAAACTTGGGACATTACCTTACAAATGCAAATAATGTAACCTAATTGCATGTACTATCATATGAACTGGAATGGTTTTTATTTTATTTATTGGCTCAGGTTTTTTGAGGGTACAAAGATTTAGGTTACACTGTTTGCATTTGTTAGGTAAAGTCCCTCTTATCATTGTGTCCTGCCTCCAAGAGGTGTGCCATACACTGCAATACTCCATGCAGTACCCCCGTCCACTCTCCTCCTCTTTTGTTCCCTCCCCCCCACCTTGAATTGATTTGAGTTTTTCTCTTATGTGGGTATGTATTAAATTTTCTGTCAGCTTCATATTAGAGTTGACTACATTGGATTCTTGCTTCTCTAACCTGAAGTTGAAAAAATAAATTAATAAAACTTATTTCTGAAATTATCAGTAAGATAAAATAAACATGGGCTATATGTTACTTAAATGCCTTTGACCATAACTTTATTCCAAAATAGGAGAACAATTCAATTATATACAATAATTTAGTAAATACTATATACGATATAAAATACTATTAGAAACACAGAAGTATTTGTAAAACAAAATTTATTTTTAATTTTTCAAGAATTTCAGAAAATTGTGACTTCCAAGTGAACCTTTAGAAATTAAATTTCTGTAAAGAAGAGAAAAAAAATCCCATGCTTCAGATATTTTAGTGCTCGTAAGAATATTCTGTCATTGGCCATATTCATTAAATATTTGGCCATAAAAAATAGTCCTGGGCAGTAATTTAAATAATTATCTGTGCCATTGCCCAGAAAGCTGCTCCTTCTTTTCAGAGTTGCTGACAGTATGCTTGTAGCTTCTGAATCAAATTATTTCTGATGGATTGAATTTATCCCTCTACCATGTATCTTTCTCCTTTGTGTATTCTCCAAATTTCTGTCACTAAGTTTCTTTGTAAATAATGCTGTATTTGATTTTTGTCGCAGATTTCTGAAAGTGTCTGGTTTGCTAGCATCATAACTTTCTGTATCATTATGTCTGAGTAATTAGTCTATGTACATACCATGAGCTGAATTCTGAGGGTCCAGGGAAACACATGCCTATCAGTTTAACTTCTTGAACAGCAATTTTTGGAAAAGGTTTTTTGTGGCTTTTGGGAATGGTACATTTTAAGATCTGAGAAAAACCCAATTAACTTTGAATCCATAGATATTATTGAGAACTATTTCAAAGTAGGGAGTATTATTTAATTTTCATTTGTGTTTTGTTTTATATTACAGTTTTCTTAACCAAATCCCAATTATCCATATTACCAGGCTGAGTGATGCTATCTATTCTCTTCAAAGCATTTGGACAGATGGAGTCAGTTATATATACTATTGTATTATATCTTAACATATGTGATGCTAAACGTTACCTTACAATGAAAAATTGTTTCTATTCATAAAAAAATAAAATAAGGGGAAACTCCTCAGGAATATTTTCAATGGCACCGTTGCATACACACAATATAGGCAGTAATCAAATATAAAGTAAAAATAAAATCCCAAGTCCTTGTCAACTATATGGATCCCCTGTTGGCCAATGGGAGTCTGGAAAAAAACTTAAAACTGAATCCCTGGACATGAAGTCCACAGAGGTTGAACACATCTTGTTCAGCGTGTCCCTTTTGGAGTTTAGATAAATTGCAAAATCTGCCTAAGACCAGACAAAGCAAAGGTTAAGTTACCTATAGGCTACACCTTTGCTGAGAAGATCTCTCGAAATATATAGCAGATAGCTAGCTCTCTGATTAGCACTGAGGTCCCTGTCTGATCTGGGGCCTATTAGGAAAAATTGTCTTCCATGAAACCAGTGCCTGGGTGATGAAAAGGTTCTAGTCCATGGCTTGTGACGAAGTGGGTCACACAGCAGGAGGTGAGAGAAGCTGAGCAGTGGGTGAGGAGTAAAGCTTCATCTATATTTACAACCACTTCATCCATCCATGGCATCACCACCTGAGCTCTGCCTCCGGCCCCTCCACCCATTCTCACCCTAACTGTGGAAAAATTCCACAAAACTGGTCCCTGATGCCAAAATGTTTAGGGGCCACTGGATTGGCAAACTCCCCTGTCTTAACTCAATCATTCCTCCATCTACTCCAAGTCCTCATCGGTTCTCAACCTGTGGGTCACAACTCCTTTGGGGGTTAAACGACCCTTTCACAGGGGTCACCTAAAACCATCAGATACACCCCATACAAATACAGGTGTATGAAAATAATTTTAAGATTAGAGGTCACCACAACATGAGGAACTATATTAAAGGGTTGCGGCATTAGGAAGGTTGAGAACCATTGCTTTAGACAAAGCTTGATTCCTTTAACTATTTGAAAGTCAAAGTTTCTCTGGCTTGTAAGCCTTTTTAGCAGAAACCAAGGTATACCTTCCATGTATTGATTTATGATTTTATATGCATGTCCTGTCTCCCCAAAATGTGTAATACCAAACTATCACCTGACGGACTCTGACCACTTATTCATGGTGTCCTGGATTTGTGGATCCACTGACTGTTGGTCAAATATATTCTACTCAGAATAGACCATTTTAAGTATCATTCCAGTGGGGGCGTGGGGTGTGTGTCCAGGAATGGTTTGTTTACTCATAACGCTAAATCCCTCGTACCATTGATTTAGGACTGTATAATTATTTACAGGGTTTTGGCATTACTATGAACTCAATAATAATGGTATTTACTCATTGCTATGGTTTGAATGTGCCCCCTAGAACTCAATAGGAACTCAGTCTTCAGTACAGTAGTTTTGGTAGGTAGAACCTAATGGGAATTATTTAGAAATAGATTAATGCCACTAAATATAAAAAGGGGCTTTAAGGAATAAATTTTCTCTTTTCTGTTCTTGCCCTACCACCTTCCCCCAAGTGATGACGTAGCAGGAAGCCCTAACAAGATGCAGGTTCATGACCCTCCCTGTCTCCAGAAGGTGAGCCACTAAATTTCTGTTTATCATAAACCACCCACTCTCTGGTATGAAGTTATAGTAGCATAAAATGGATCAAGAATGGAATTAGTACCAGAGAAGTAGGACACTGCTATGCCAAATACCTGAAAATGTGAAAGCAGCTTTGGAGCTGGATAAGGGTAGAAAGATAGGAAGAATTTAAGGAAGGAGGGAGAAAAATCCTGCATTGCATAAACTGAGTATTACGAGCAGTTCTTTAAGGGTTCAGAAGAAAAGGAGAGCTGTCGAGAAAGTCTGAAACTGAAGAATTTCTTATGAGGACGTGAACAGAATATTGGTATAAATAAGGATATTCAAGGAAATTCTGATGAGGTTCAGGCGTAGGTACTAGAAACTGGAGTAAAGACCATCCTTGTTATAAAGCAGCAAATAACTGGATTGACTTGTGACTATGCCCGAGGGCTTTACGGATGACCAAATTTAAGAATGATGAGCTAGGGTATCTGGCAGGAGAAATCTCAAAGAGCAAAGCTTCCAAGGGGCTGTGCGTCTTCTTTTAACTACATATAGTAAAATGTGAACAAATGATTTAAAGACAGAAGTTATAATCAAAAGGGAAGCAGATACAGAGATTTGGAAAATTCCTGGCCTGACTATTTAAAGAATGCAAAGGCATGTTTAGGAGAGAAAACCAAAAGTGTGGCCAAGTGATCCTTCAATAGAGAGGTTAGTATAGCTAGAAGGAAACCAGGTGCTGTTTGTTACAACAAAGGCAGAATGACTCTGAAGGCATTTCAGAGACCTTCAAAGCTGCCACTCCCATCAGAGGCCCAGAATGTTAGAACCCTGAATGCAGAAACTTTTCAAGGGAGAGAGGCTCAGGGCAGCTGTGAGATCTTGGAGCTTCCTACTCAGGGCCGCCTGAGGCCTCTGCTCCCTACGTGTCACTGCTGCACTCATTAGCCACCCAGCTTGCTTCAATCAGGCCCAGGTGCACACCCAGCTGCCACTCTAGAATAGCATTTTTCAACCCTTTTTATCTCATGGCACCCTTGAATCCATAGTTAAACTTCTGTGGTACACTGAAATTATGTTAATTAAAAACAAAGAGTTAAAAAAAAAAAAAAGAATATACTTACTATGCTTTTAAAATAATTAATGATCCTGACAAATTTTCACAGCACACCTAAGATCCTCTCATGGCACACACAGATTTCAATACCGGTTGAAAAATCACTGCTCTGAAATGTATGATCTACAAACCTCACTGGTTTATACATGGTCCACACAGTTCTAATTCTGCAGGTGTGCAGAACGTGTGAGTTGTAGCGGCTTGGATGTCTCTACCTAGACTTCAAAGGATACTGCAGAACTCTGCCAGAGACATGGAGCCACCATGGAGTCCCCACTTGGGCAATACTGAATGGCTGTGGGGGTAAGGGCAATCCAGAGTCCCAGAACTCTAGAGTCACCAGTCTGTAACACCAGCCTAGGGAAGAAGCATGCAGGAGACAGCAGCCTGTGAGAGCCCCTCCCTGGGCTGAGCTCAGCAAAGACATAGAGGCAGGTTTGCCTGAGGTCTTGAGGCCCAACTCGCACACCATTGCTTCTGGATAATGGGGTATAGGCTCAATGAAAATTATTCTCAAGCCTAAGCTTTTCCTATTGTTTGACCTATTGTGTTTTGGACTTGATTGAAAACTGTTACTCATTCCTTCTTGCCCCCTTCCTTTCTGGAGCAGAAAGGTCTCTCCTATGTCTATCCCATCATTGCATTTTGAAAACACACAACCTGTTTTGATATTTCAGGCTCACAGTAGGAGGAGAATTTGCCTCAGAATGACTCAGACCTTGAATCTCACTCATAGGATGCTTTGATGAGACTTGGGAATTAGACTTTAAAATTGATGCTGAAATGAGTTGAGCCTTTGGGAGCTTGGGAGATGAAAACGGTGTATTTTGTTAGAAAGACAAATTTTTGAGGGCAGAGGAATAATGGTGTGGTTTGATGGTGTTTTTTGGAATTTGTGGGCAGGAAACATGATCCCCAGTGCAAGTGCTGGGAAATGGAGCCTAGTGGGACATCTTTAGGTGGTGAGGGCTCCGCCCTCTTGAGTAGATTCATGCTTTTACCAAAAGGGCTGCCTGGAGAGGGTTTGCTCTTTTGTGTTCTTGCTCTTCTGTCTTCCCTTATGTGATGAAGCAGAAAAAAGAACCTTCCCAGATGGCAGCACCGTAATCTTGGAATTCCCAGCCTGCAGAACACGAGCAAGTAAGTTTTGGCTCATCATAAATTACCGACTCTCAGATATTCTGTTACAATTACACGAGATGGACTTGGACTCACATGTTATATGATTTAGACATGCACGAACGCTGGAAGAAATATGACATTTCTCTTTGAGAAATCCCTGAAATTTGTTTGTAAATGTCTGTCAGTTGTTTGTAACTTGCAGCTTATAAGTTGTGAAATGATGGTAACCTGATATCAAGGGCAAAGTTACGTTGCATAACAGCACATTTAAAAGGGCGTGGCTTGCAATGCATGATAAAATGCAGGGTGTGTAGGTGTGTGAGGGATGTTTGTGTGTGTGTGTGTGTGTGCATGTCCACACATTTTTGTGTATCTCTAGAAGACTGAATTCTACTGGTGCGATTTTCTCTGTATTATTAGTATTTTATGGACAAAATGACACAGAAGCGAATGCAAAATTTGCCTTATGCTCAAAGTATTTTCAACATATTAATCATATCGAAGCAAATTTTTGTGTTCAATAAAAGTACTATAGATGAATAGATTGTATAGAGAAATCCCACATTCCTAAACATTGGGTAATCTAATAAAATGAATGGGGAAAAATTGTTCTCATAGAAATTCAGCATGAAAACTGATGCTAAAAAAATGTTATTTATATTGGGCTGACAGAATATAAAAATTAAAGGAAATAGCTTATCTTAACACGCCTGGGCATTCTCATTGTTTCATATGTATCCTTGACTCCTTGTTTCACTTTAAACATCAAATTTGAAGTTTCTATTTTGCATTATGAATGTACTATATGCAAGAAAAGAGGAAAGTCTAATTATTAAGATAACTTCCCAAGAAAAGTTGTATTGCACCTACATCTTACAATAAATAGATAAATTTTTCTTTTGGTGAATATAAAATATATTAAATATAGTTCTTTTCATAATTTTCTTCTTTCAACACTTTTTGGCATACTAGTCCTATTATATAGTATAATTAGTTGTAGCTCTTTAGAGCAAAAACCCCATAATATCCATCATCTATCTCAACAAAATTTTGTTTCTCTTTTAGGTCTCTTTTCATGGTAATTTGTACCAGTATCTTTGAGCACTTTCCCCAAGTTACAGTATCTATAGTTTCCAAAATTAGATATTTCTTCCATCTTATAAAATGCATCCTCCATATTCACTGTGGACCGAGGAAAGAATGTAGGATATGACGATAGTTTTATGGCCTAGAAGTGCTAACTGTTCCACCCAAAGCTCATCAGCCAAAATCAAGTAAAAAGATTCTTTGCTGATGTCATAAAAATTTTGAAAAGGCAGATTTATATAATTGCTTTATTAGAAGTTCATAAACAAATAATCCATACATAAATGATACGCCAATCTCTTTTAAGCCCTTTTGCATACTAACGCAATTATTACAAAAATCCTCTAAATTGAGACCATAATTATCACTATTTTTCAGACAGACAATCTAAAGAATCAACCAGGAGAAACAATACACTTAAATTTATAAAGTTTGAAACTATTTACTCAGATAAAGATACATGATAGCCTTAGAATTCATGTTTCTCAATTATCAGTACTGATATTTTAGTAAAATATATAACTTATTCCAAGTTTTTTATTTTTGACTAGAGTTGTTTGACTACTATTTTAAAATTCTTTATAACTTTCCAGATCTGTGTTTGTTTTTTGGTTCTCTCCCATGTTTCATTTAATCAGATTTTAAAGATTTTTTTATCAATTTTAACGAACGTTTATAACAAAAAAAATTTCCTAAAACTGCAATTTACCTATATATCATTTGAAAAGTTAGATTCATCCATGCACCAAATATCATAACAGGATACATAGAAATTAATGCAAGATAATATTAAAAGTAGAGTTGAAAATATCCCTAAACGTAAGAGAGATGAGGTGGTCAAAAATAAGTAGATACAGACAATCCAAATGCTAATGTAAAAAAATCTTACATGCACGCACACACATACACACTCACACACACATACACACTCACACCTCTTGTTTGCAAGTAGCCCTGGTGTAGTTCTATTTTTCCCCATTCACCATAATTCATTCCCACATACTTACATTGAACATTTTCATTACAAGATATCTTTTATACACAAACATAAGGAGTTGGTTTCCTGAATTTCTCATAAAAATGTTTCCATCATTTTTGATGCTAATTTTATGTCTAGTAATCTCTTTATCCATTCTAAAGACTATGACAGGAACAAATTACTAAATTCAAAGTATACAAAGATTTTGTCAAGATAATTGCCTTTTTCCCAAGGCATTTCTGTTTGAGAAGGTACAGAGCTTGGGGAATATAAATTGTTCATGACACTAAGAATGAATTATTAATTTGGGAGGTCATATTGATGCTTTATAGGAATTATAGGTCACATAAATACCCAAAAGTGTGTATGTACTCAAAAAATCATTGCTCCTCAGGGATATCGAAAATTAATGGGTTTGTAAGTTCATAATTTTAAAAAAAAGGACATGTAATAATTAGAAAGCTGCTTTTTTTTTAGTTTGTATACAAATATGTGTTGTATAACTAATGTGAAGAATAAGGTGGCTTTAATTAAGTATTGAAAGACACTAAGAATTGCTCTGTTTGCTAGAAAAAATATTTCATGTTCCATATCCAAGTATTCTTATCAGCAATCTGCTTTCTTCTTCATTTGAGAATTTAGATTTCCTTTTATCAGCATTCAATTGGATGACTTCATGACTATGAACTGACAATGAACAGTCCTTTCAGAAGGACAGCCAAAGGAAATTTGGTGAGTCAGCTCATTCCGATTCAACTTCACTCTGAGAAACCATGTCTCACGGAGATTCTCTTAATGGTGACCCCTCCAGAGAAATAAATACATTTCATAGGATTAACTTTATGTGATTGAACAATTATCTCCATCTTGTGCAACCGTGTATCTTTACTGTTACTTCACACATGTGTCTTTTACAAGTGTTATAGAAATCTGACTGAATAAGAATACATTTGTCATTAACAATAGTAAGTAATACAAAAATACACTAAAGAAAAGTTACTGCTAAACAATTCCTTAATGTCAGCCTTTGCCCCTTCTTTGCATATGTTTTGAACATGAATAATACACACACAGTTAGCACAACTCTCTGCACTAGATGCATTAAGTGTATTATGAACTTAGTATCTTTACAATGGTCCTGAAGATTTCACATTATTAATAGTTTGCATATAAGAAAATTAAGGTTAGGAATTTGTCCCAGAACCACCTATAACAAGTGACCATCAGCATTTGAGCCTAAATCTGTAACTCTAGTGTTCACTGCAGTGTGCAGAGATTATTTAAATCTGAAAACCCAGGCCAATGCAAATATTCAAAGCAAAATTCTTAAACTTGTATTGATTAGCTTCTATTCTAATGGAACACTTTATATGTTGCTAAATTTTTATTAAATGTATTTACTTTTTGATTTCAGATTAAGAGAAGGTTACATATGTTTAGGTTATATTGTTTGCATGTGTTAGGTAGAGTCCAAATTTTGGGTGACCCCTTCCCCTAGGAGGTGGGCTACATACCCCTATATTGTGTCCATTAGGTGAGAGCTTACTAAACTCTGCCTCTTCCCCATCCCCTTCTTGAATTTAGTTGTTTTTCTCTTATGCAGGTGTGTGGTTGTTCATCTACTAGTTTCAACTTAGTATTAAGTACATGGGATGCTTGCTTTTCCATTCTTGTGGTACTTCACTTAAGAGGATGTTCTCCAAATCCATCCAGGTAAATACAAAAGATTATATGAAATCCATCGTTCTTCATAGACGAATAATATTCCATGGTATACATTTACCAAAGTTTATCCACTTATGGGTTGATGACCACTTTGGTTGTTTCCACATCTTGGTGATTGTGAATTGAGCTTCTACAAACATTCCTATACAAAAGACTTTAAGGTAAAATGATTTTTTTTTCTCTAGGTAGATACTTAGTAATGGTATCATGGAATCAAATGGAAGGTCTACTTTTAGCTTGTTGAGGATTCTCCATATGTATTTATCCCGCCCCCCCAAAAAACTGTTTTAATTTGCAATTCTACCAACAGTGTAGAATTGTTCCTTTCTCTGTAGAATTACAGCTTGGGGACTTTGAGATGTGGGCTATTCTACTAAAGTTAGGTGATATCTCAAGGTGGTTTTGACTTGCTTTTCTCTGTTCCTTAAGGACAATGAGCATTTCTTCATGTGTTTGTTGGTCATCTGTCTGTCTTCTTGAGAGAAGTTTCTGTTCATGTCTCTTGACCAGTGAGTGATAAATGGTGTGTTTGCTCTTAGCCCTTTGTCAGATTTATAACATGCAAATATCTTCTCCTATTCTGAATGTTGTCTATTTAGCTGTGTCCTTAGCTGTGCAGAAGCTTTTTAGCTTGATCTGGTCACATTTATTTATTATTGATTTCTACCTTCATGTCAGTAAAGTCAATGAAGAAAAATAATGATGTATAGGCTCATATAAATGCCTTGATCATTTCATTCTAATGTTACCATTTCTCATTGTGAAACTCATATAGTGAGAAATATTATAATTACCGCTTAAAAATGATACATATATAAACAAACAAATTAAAAGTTGTAATAAAATTTGTAGCATTGACTAAGTAAAGAGTTTCTTTCAGAGTCAAATAAACATGGTAGATTACACATATCATTTTCGTAGCTTTTGCTTTTTATTTGCCAATTAAAATCAATTGTATTCATTTTAATACAAAATTGCTTATAAATGTAAGTTTATCTCTAGGAATCATAATCTACTTAATAAGATGATGTAAATGTAAATTTATTTTTAAAATAAAATGAATTATAATGGTGCCTCAGAAACATTAATCAGCTCTTACAATACTGATTGCATTTTCTTTGTCTTCCTGAATTTCTATGATTATTACATTTTCTATGAAATGTGTCATTATTGCTCAAAATATCCCTTATCTTGTTCTTAAATATGCTAATTTGTGTGTATTCTTGTATATATATTTGTGTATTGACACACACCTGGGACCTATGTCTTTGCTTTCAAATGTGTATTTGTGATTAATATGATTTTACTTCTCATTTACTCATTAGCTCGTCATATTTCTGCACATTATATAGTTCAGTGCCCAAAATTTATCACTTCGTTAATGTGAAAATATTATTCTAATATGAAGTAGATCTTCAAGGGAAAAATATAGGAAGCAGAGAAAAAATGTGGAAGATTGGTAAATGTCAGGAGAATTTGGCATTTATAGGCAGCTATGCAGGTAATTCTATATCAAATATTAAAGAAAGGAGAGATATTCAATATTACATATTGAGGAAAGAAATGTGTAAAGTCTATATGGAAATAAAACACTACCAATATAATAAAAAGAACAAAAGTCTCCAGGAATAAAACAATTTTGTGTAACAAGAGTATATAAAGCATTTTCAGAGACTCTTAGCTTAATATAAAAACAGATGGAATATACTTCAGTGCTTCTCAAAACTGCTTTTACCAACCAATATTTTAAATAATAAAAGATAGGAAGTTCAGACACCACTGCAGGAATATTTTTAAAGTGTAGAATAAAATTGTATGATTGTTTACAATACTCACTCTTCTCTTACCATGATCACGGCATTATTTACCTTTAGCAATATTAATGACCTTGAACTTTTCTTTAAATGGTCTTTTCTACACATATCATAGTTGGAGGAATGAAACAGACTTTAGAAGTCCACTGCTTCAGTATTTAAATACTGTCTGTCTGGATCTTTCTCTGCACCCATTTTTGAAACCTATATTGCAGGTTATTACTGAATATAGAAAAATTAGTGTGTGTGAAAGTTGTCAGGATCAAATGGAGTCCCTGGAGTTGAAACACCGTATAATGAAGCTGGGATAGCCATGAAGGGTTGGTTGTCATTCATGACATTGAGAGCAGAAATATCATAAAAGATTCAGCGAAAACTGCAACTTGCACAAGAGTCATTGCAACCTCTGTAAGAAAAGCTGCCCAGTAACAGCCTGTCTACCACTGAACTGAAGCCTTCCCACACCTGCCCCCGTGACTTATCTTTTAGCCAAGGATAGTCATCTCAAGATTGTGGTACAATCCTGCCCCATTTTCTTTTTAAAAGCTCTGTCTTCCTTTACCTCCCCAAGTATACATCTAGTTTGACACAGGTATCCCGATTGCAATGACTATTCTTGAGTGAATATCCTCTGCTTTTAGAGTCTGTTTTTCTGTAGATCCCCCACCTTTCAGGGCGGGGGATTGAGTCATGAGGGGTCTGCCCTTTGGAAACAACAAAGATCTGGGCCCTCACCAGCCAACACTGTGATCTTGAACTTCTAGCCCCAGGATTATAAGAAAATAAGTGTCTATATTTTATAAACTACTCAGTCTCAGGTATTTTGTTATAGCAGCACAAAGGGACTAATGTAATGGGTAATGGAAAAAAGTCTGATTTAAACAAGAGCCATCCTTGGTGTCAAGATCTCTGTATTAGTTTCTTAAGGTTTAAAAGCCTCGGCTCTTCTTTGAGCCACAAACGTAATATTTAAAGATTTATTGGCTCGGCGCCTGTGGCTCAATTGGCTAAGGCGCTAGCCACGTACACCTAAGGTGGCGGGTTAGAATCCCCAGCCCAGGCCGCCAAACAACAGTGATGGCTGCAACCAAAAAATGGCCGGGCGTTGTGGCGGGCGCCTGTGGTCCCAGCTACTTGGGAGGCGGAGGCAGGAGACTCGCTAGAGCCCAGGAGTTGGAGGTTGCTATGAGCTGTGATGTCATGGCACTCTACCCAGGGGGATAGCTTGAGGCTCCGTCTCAAAAAAAAAAAAAAAAAAAAAGGAAATTAGACAAGCCCATCTGGGTTGAGCAGTGGCCCCTTCCTCTGGAAAAGTTAGAAGCGCTTCTTCTTTTTTATTAAAGAACAATTAGATCAAAATCATATTGAATGTTCCACAAGCCCATGGAATTCCCCAATCTTTGTAATTAAGAAAAAATCCAGTAGATGGCACATGTTAACTGATTTAAGAAAGGTCAATGCAGCCATTCAGCCCATGGGAACTTTACAACCAGGTATTCCCAACTCATCACTAATTCCAAAAAATTACTGAATTATAATAGTTGATTTGAAAGATTGTTTTTTCAATATACCATTGTGTCCTAAGGATGCAGACAGAACGCTTTGCATTTACGTTCCATCCTTAAATAATAGCCTGCTCACCATTATCAATGGAAGGTTTTACCTCAGGGAATGTTAAATAGCCCTACATTTTGTCAGTTGTTTGTACAAAAACCTTTGGATCTAGTTCATAAAAAATTCCCAAATGGTATTTATTTATATTATATGGTTGATATCTTATTTTTTCATTCTTCAAATGATGAATTACAAAATACGTATTCTAAAGCTTGTCAACATTTTGCCAATTTTGGTCTTCATATTGCCCCAGAAAAGGTCCAGGCACAGGAACCATGGAATTATTTAGGATATAAATTGTCAGCTCAGTGTATTGTTCCTCAAAAGGTACAAATAAGATGAGACACTCTAAAAACACTTAGTGATTTCCAAAAATTATTAGGAGATATAAATTGGGTCAGACCCACCTCAGGAATTCCCACTTACGTTTTATCACACTTATTCTCCTTATTAGAAGGAGATCCTGCTCTTAATAGTCCAAGAAAACTTACCAAAGAAGCCGAAAAGGAATTACAATGGTTAGAAAGACATACAAGATGCTCAACTAGATAGGATTATTGATTTTTTTCGTATTTTATTTTGTATGTTTTCCCGTCTGAGCATTCTCCTACTGGCTCACTAGCACAACAACAGGCCTTTATAGAATGGTGTTTCTTTCCACATAAAGCAACCAAGAAAATGGAAACCTATATCCAAAAAAATATCTTATGTAACTTTAAAAGGTTGTTTTAGACTGCGACAATTGGCAGGATGAGATCCTGATAAAATTGTCATTCCTTTAACAAATCAACAATTAAACAATCTCTTTGTGTTTTCCATAGATTGGCAAATAGTGCTTTCTGATTTTGGGGGGGGGTGAAGTCAATAATCATACCCAACAGACAAATGGTAAACACACTTCTTGGATTTTACCTTGTACTATTAAGCAAGAGCCTATATTAGATGCTCCCACCTTTTATACAGATGCTAACAAAATAGGAATTTCTGGCTCTTTAGGACCCCATAATTTTAAAACTCAACAACCTCCTTATCCATCTGTTCAAAAGGCTGAATTATTTGCTATTATATTAATTTTAACTGATTTTTCTAATATCGCTTTAAACATGATAACAGATTCCCAATATTCTACACATGTTGTACAAAACATAGAAAAAATACACTTTCCTGAAATGAATCGGAATTGGTCACGTTATTTTTCACGTTTCAAAAACTCATTTGTTCTCATAAACAACCTTTACATATTACTCATATCAGAGCTCATTCTGATTTACCTGGACCTCTCTCCAAAGGCGATACTGCTATTGATCAATTAATTGGGTCTGTGCAGCTTGCCAATTTAGAACATTCTTTACACCATAATAATGCTCATTCCTTAAAACCTAGACATGGTATTACGTGGCATGCAGCAAGAGACATTGTTTGCTCTTGTTCTAACTGTCAATCCCTGGTAATGCCACCTTTACCTTCTGGTGGTAATCCAAAAGGCTTACAACCTAATCAGCTTTGGCAAATGGACGTTACTCAAGTTCCTGAATATGGTCGTTTAAAATATGTCCATCATTCAATTAATACATATTCTCATTTTTCTTGGGCATCTGCTTTTACTTTGGAATGAGCTGATGCTGTCATTTCTCATCTTCTGGAAGCGTTTGCAATTATGGGAAAGCCACATTCAGTTAAAATTGATAATGGCTCTGCTTATATCTCAAACAAATGCCAGGCCTTTTTTCTTTTCTTTTCTTCTTCTTCTTTTTTTTTTTTTTTTGAGACAGATCCTCAAGCTGTCACCGTGGGTAGAGTGCCGTGGCATTGCAGCTCACAGCAACCTCCAACTCCTGGACTTAAGCTATTCTCCTATCTCTGCCTCCCTAGTAGCTGGGACTACAGGTGCCTGCCACAATTCCTGGCTGTTTTTAGGTTGTAGCCGTCAGTGTTTGGTGGGCCCAGGCTGGATTTGAACCCACCAGCTCAGGTGTATGTGGCTGGTGCCTTAGCCGCTTGAGCCACAGGAACCAAGCCAGCCAGGCCTTTTTTCAATTACATGATATTAAACATATTACTGGACTCCCACGTAACAGTACTGTCAAGCTATAATTGAATGACATAATCATACATTAACAAATATGTTATTAAAACAAAAAGGAGGAGAAGAGTATAATAGAACACCTAGAAATAAACTCCATTCTGCTTTATTTACTCTAATTTTTTTGAACTTGGATACTGACAATAGCATGCCAGCCCAAAAGCATTGGGTAAAAACAATATCAGAACCTCTTAATAAACCAGTTTTTTATAAGGATGCAAAAACAAACTGTTGGACCCCAGCTGAAGTGTTACGTTGGGGCAGAGGTTATGCTTACATTTCCACAGGCTCCTTGGAATTTAGGGCTCCCAATAAAGCATTAAAACTGAAGAATGGTGCACAAAAGACTGCACCCACAGGAAGTGGATCCAAAGTCCTGAATGAGCCATTTGCACGGATGTGTCTCCACGTCTGAAACAAGAGAATCAAAATGATGTTGTCTTGCACCCAATACTCCAGAGATGACATGGGGGTAGGTAAAGAAATTCTGCAATCTGGCAGAAGACCTAGTGGCTCTGAGTAAACAACTACTAACCACACCCGCGTTATTCTTGGCTATGATTTCATTCCTCACCACCCAGGTAGGTGGCCCAACTTATGAATACTGGACTTATATTCCAAACCCTCTATTACTGAGAGGAGTCATCTGGTTTGAACCAAATATTCCAATTTATGTGAATGAATCTTCCTGGCTCCCTGGACCCTATGACACTTGTGGTCCTTTAAAACTGGAGGAGGAAGAAACAATAATTACTGATTATACTACTGGTGTCAGTGGACCATCTATTTGCTTTGGTAGCCAGCACCAGTGTCTGACTTTTAAATTTCAGGCATGGATTAGCATTGATCACAATTATACTGTTATATCTCCTCAGATAAGCATGAATTTGTTATCCATTCAATCTGCTGCTGGCACATCTTTCCAGGGTATTGCCATTCCTCCTGAGTCACCTCTTTGTCAAGTGCACAGTTTTTCTTGCATCAGGGAATGGGTGCATCGGACAAAGTGTAAAGGTGAAAGTGCGTTTTCAGTAGCTAATATTTCCTATGGAAGTGTCATGGATTGGAGCCCTAGAGGTTTTGCACACACTCAGAAATCTTTAACACCTTTAAGATGGTGTAAAAATGCTACAACCATATCAGCCACTTCTTCTAGCCATATAAAATGGGGTCATGGAGGCTTCTCCCCTCCTTCACCTGGTCTAATGACATATAATTAACAAGATCACTTGTGGAAAATAGGGGCTGCACTTTGTCCTTTCCAAGCATGGACTGGAGGACTATATTATGACCAACAAAAAAAGAAGTATACTTCAACTTTTACTAGAAATACAACCCACCACATTCAAGCTTGCTTCAGACTGCCTTTGGCATGGCTTAAAGGACCTATCTATTGGAATAAGTCTAGTGGAGAAATCAAATGTTTGCAAGCATGTACCATGTTTACTTGTATTAACAGTTCTATTAAGTTTGATGTTTCCAAAGAACAGTTGTATCTTTTAAGAGCAAGAACAGGTGTTTGGCTGCTGGGGAAGCTTTTCCGTCTGTGAGAAGAGTCCCCAGTGCTATCCATCCTACAGATGATAGCAGAAAAAGTCTTGAAACAAACCAGACACTTCATTGGAATGTTGATAGCCATGATCCTGGGAATAATCGCCATGACTCCTGCTGCCGCTGCCACTGCAGGAGTTGCCCTGACAGAGAGCATTAAGACACAGGACTTTGTTACTGAATGGCGTCACAATTCAGAGCAGCTTTGGACTGCTCAGAGACAAACTGACACTGAAATTCATAACGAGATATCAGACTTAGAACAAGCTGCAGTAATGTTAGGAGATCAATTGTCTAGTTTGCAAAAACAAATCAAATTTTGATGTGATTGGAATACAGCTAGTTTTTGTGTGACCCCTGTACCTTACAATGCTACCAAATTTCCATGGGAGAAAGTTAAAAAACATTTATTGAATCATGAGAATTTGACAAATGATATCTTATGTTTACAAAGGAAAGTGTACAATATGTTCCAACATAAACTTGAACGCGGTGTCCTGGGAGCAAGCAACTAGATTACCTCTGGGGGACTTGTTCGGAAAAATCTCGATAAAGGAGTTAATGAAGATATTTACACCTCAATTTATATATAATTTATATTCTGTTAGCCACTGAAAACCACATTGAAAGGGCAGCAATCGACAGGCAGAGATCTCACAGACCACCAAGGCTTGAAATTGCAAAATACTGGCTTCCTTTGGAAATCAGGAGATAAGAAAATGAAGGGTCGGGTGGTGCCTGTGGTTCACTAACCAACCTAAGGGAAAAGGGAAAGTTTCCCTAAGGCTCCCTTCAGTTTGAAGTAGTTGGCAGGATCCCCAAAGCCAGTCTGTTCTCTGGAAAGCTGCAGCAGGAAGATTGGAACCCCAACACCAACTGGCACATGAAATCAAGAAAACCATTTTCTGGCTTGGTGCCTGTGGCTCAAGTGGCTAAGGCGCCAGCCACATACACCTAAGGTGGCAGGTTCAAATCCAGCCTGGGCCCACCAAAACAACAATGATGGCTGCAACCAAAAAATAGCTGGGCATTGTGGTGGGTGCCTGTGGCCCCAGCTGCTTGGGAGGCTGAGGCAGGAGACTCACTTGAGCCTAGGAGTTGGAGGTTGCTGTGAGCTGTGATGCCATGGCACTCTACCCAGGGGGATAGCTTGAGGCTCTGTCTCAAAAAAAAAAAAAAAGAAGAAAAGAAAACCATTTTCTGCCTCTTGAGCTGTTTGTAACTTTCATCAATGTATGTACTTATGGGCAGAATTTAAAATATTTATTTTTTTCTCTCTCCTTGATTTCTCCAGAATTTAAAAGCCATTTGTATCATTTTCCATATTATCGATGAAAATGCTTACAGCACCAACCCTAAAATTCTGTCTTCAAGGTAAAGTTATTAAGTTAAAAAACAGTGGTTCATTATATTAAAAAGTCAATTTTCAGCAGCACTACTATTAAAAATGACATCAATTAAACTTCTTAGCATCCATTAAAAAAAAAACAACTTGAACACGTTAATGGAGATTCTATTTTTTTTTTTTCGGTTTGAACTCGGCACCCTCAGTATATGGGGCTGGCGCCCTACTCACTGAGCCACAGGTGCCACCAGGAGATTCTATTTTTAAGAATATATCTGAAGGAATAGCTCAGTTAAATCCTTTACCAAAGTTAAATGCTTTATTTGAAACTTCTGCTGGATTGTTTGCTGTGGTGTTTATTATTTGTTTTATTTTGTATCTAGTCTGCAGACGAGTTCACCAAACCCATCAGGTGAATGAATGTCAAGCACCTGTATTTTCTGTTATTATGCATAATTTGTCTATAAAAGAAAAGGGATAACTGCAGCTAAGCCACATTAAAGGCTGCCATAACTTTGCTCTTGATTGAAACTATCTCAATGTCTGCAGGAAGGGACATTCCTTTGAAGACCTTCCGGACAGATTAGAAAACTAATCTAGTGGGAGGCAGGTGCTGAAAACAGAGCAGGCTGTGGTCAGGAATTTCCTGTAAGAGACCTGAGTAGTGGTAAAAACAAGATACGGTTAGTGTGCAGCTAAGTTAAACATTACATCTGTTCTTTACAGATGAATACTTTGTTCTTTGAAGCCAAAAGAGATAAACAAGACTTGTGACTTTTTTTTGACTGTACTGTATTGTAATTTTAAGAATTATCTGGACTGGCTCGGCGCCTGTGGCTCAATCGGCTAAGGCTCCAGCCACGTACACCTAAGGTGGTGGGTTCGAATCCCCAGCCCAGGCCCGCCAAACAACAATGATGGCTGCAACAAAAAAACAGCCAGGCGTTGTGGCGGGCGCCTGTGGCCCCAGCTGCTTGGGAGGCTGAGGCAGGAGACTCGCTTGAGCCTAGGAGTTGGAGGTTGCTGTGAGCTGTGATGCCATGGCATTCTACCCAGGGGGATAGCTTGAGGCTCTGTCTGAAAAAAAAAAAAAGAATTATCTGGACCAATTGATGCCAGCCAATCTAAAGTTAGATTATGAATGTGTAGGTGATTATGTGTGTACATGCAAGATACTTCATTGTTAGGGTACATAAGTGAGTAAGAAATCAACTGGGGTTGCTGCATGCCTGAGTGAGCTTTAGCCCTCCAATCCTTTGCACATACTGACCGCTGGCTTTGCCTCTGCGACTCCGATCAAAGAACTTCATGCAACAGGTATTGATGGAGCAATGTGGTCCCTCCTGACTACTTACAGGAAAATGCTGTGGGAAATAAATAAATGGGAAGATGAACTTGGTAAGCAAAAAGAGTCAGAACTTAGAGATATGGAAAATCCTAAGCTTTTCTATATTATAAAAAATATGAAAGCTATTTGTGACAAGAACTCGAAGGGCTTTCTCTATCTCCCTTGGTTCAAGCTAGAAGTGTCTTTCCTGGTATAATCCAGTGTCTTTTCCTGGCCTCGGCTAAAGTGGCTGTTTAAATTCATAAATTGCACCCATGATCTCAAAGATCAAATGGTTACTCAGGCCAGGTGGTGGCTCATACCTGTAATCCCAGCACTCTGGGAGGCCAAGGTGGGTGGATTGCCAGAGCTAATGAGTTAGAGACCAGCCTGAGCAAGAGTGAGAGGCTGTCTCTAAAAAACTAGCCAGGTGTTGTGGGCTTATAGTCTCAGTTACTAAGGTGGCTGAGACAAGAGGATTGATTGAACCCAGGAGTTTGAGGTTGCTGTGAGCTATGACGCCATGGCACTCTACTGAGGGTGACAAAGTGAGACTCTGTCTTAAAAAACAAATCATGGGATACTATGCAGCCCTAAAGAAAAATGAAGACTTTACCTCCTTCATGTTTACATGGATGGAACTGGAAAATGTGCTTCTTAGCAAAGTGTCTCAGGAATGGAAGAAAAAGTATCCAATGTACACAGCCCTTTTATGAAAATAATCTATAGCTCTCAAGCAAAAGATA
>CAUYQV010068979.1:0-12540 GCA_963574575.1 Galagoides demidoff | reverse complement strand
AAAAAAAAAAAAAAATTAAAAAAAAATTAAAAAGAATAAAATGCAAATAAAATAGAATTTTATGTTTTCTCCACCTGAACCATCACAACTCAGCTTCATCCAGGTGGTCTTGAAGGAAGACAATCACTCTGAGACTTCTATTTCCACATCTTTAGAAAAAGAGTAAGAATACTTCCACTGAGGATTAAATATGAAGTATTTTAAGTGCCTCGTATACTACTTAATAATAGTTTTATGGGCTAGGCGCCTGTGGCTCAAGTGGCTAAGGCTCCAGCCACATACACCTAAGGTGGCGGGTTCAAATCCAGCCCAGGCCCACCAAAACTACAATGACGGCTGCAACCAAAAAATAGCCAGGCATTGTGGTGGGCACCTGTGGCCCCAGCTACTTGGGAGGCTGAGGCAGGAGACTTGCTTGAGCCCAGGAGTTGGAGGTTGCTGTGAGCTGTGATACCATAGCACTCTACGCAGGGGGACAGCTTGAGGCTCTGTCTCAAAAAAAAAAAATAGTTTTATGAACTGAAGTTGTTTTTTATTATTATTTTATCAGGAGTAACCATAGCTCCTACCACTGTGAGGCCCGAGAAGGTTGACTCAGTCTGGATTCCCCTTCCACCCAGGAGCCTATCTTGCTCATTCCTATCCCTGACTCTTTAAAACTCAGAGCCAAGGAGTCAAATTCTAATTGTGTTCTGTGTCAGCTATTAGAGATCTGGGCTGGAGAGAAACTACCAGATTAGCACTTGGATGATGTAGGTATCATGAGCTCTCTAACAGATGAGAAAACTGAGGCCTAAAGATGATAAAAGACTTGTTCAAGATCAGTAAGCATGGCTCAGCACCTGTGGCTCAAGTGGCTAAGGCTCCAGCCACATACACCTAAGGTGGTGTGTATGAATCCAGCCCAGGCCCACCAAAACAACAATGACAGCTGCAATCAAAAAATAGCTGGGCATTGTGGTGGGCACCTGTGATTCCAGCTACTTGGAAGGCTGAGGCAGGAGACTTGCTTGAGCCCAGGAGTTGGAGGTTGCTGTGAACTGTGATGCTACAGCACTCTACCCAGGGGGATAGCCTGAGGCTCTGTCTCAAAAAAAAAAAAAAAAAAAAAGATCAGTAAGCATGAAAGCAGAGAATGGCGTTGAAGTCACGTTTGTCTAAATCCAGTATGTGAGCCCTTTTATTATAATGGTACATTGATTTGTTGCTTTGAGCATATAATCGAATTCCCGTTCAGTTTGGGGAAAGGAGTTGGCATCCTCATTTCAATGAGAAAGTATGTCAAGGAGCAACTTCTTGGGTTGTTTAGTGGAGAGGGCCACCACCCCAAAAAGCTGGGGCAATGTGGGTACCACAAAGAGGGCTTGGAAGGCAGAGGGTCTATTGTCAGGATAGGGTTAAGATCTGCCAACTCTGATAGCTTACTGAAGGAGTCAGAAGAGAAAAATCTGTTCATCTGGCTGACATTGACCAAGAATAAGGGGTATACTTGGTGCCCTGAAGGCTATGGTGGGAACTAAGCCAAGAGTCTTCTTGAAGGGGTGCAGGGTCTAGCCTGCCTTTCAGCCAGCCTCTGAGCTCTCCAAAGGATGAGCTCCCCAGAGCCCCAGGATTTACACACTCTCAGTGAGGCCCCCCCAGTCCTCATCCCACCAGTAACCTTATCTTTAAGGTTCACTCGGCAACTTCCTCCTCTTAATGGCCTCTAAGACCTTCATTCAGGAAACTCTCCACCTCTAAGGGTCGCTTGTCCTCCGTTGCACCATGAATCCTGCCTTGTTTCTTGATTACAGTAGAAAGAGTAAGGGTCCTGGTGACCTCCAGTCTCTGTCAGCCACAGCTTACCTGTGTGACCTTGGGGAAGTTACTGAGCCTCTGTGGATTCTTTCCAAACATGTAAAATAGGGTTACTATACCCACCTTTGGAGAGGTAAAGAGACATAACCCCGTAACTGATTTACTCAGGGCCTGATTACTATTTAGTAGATGGTCATTTCCTCCTTCTATTTCCTCTCCAGCCCTTTCCTTTCAGATCATAGCAAGCAGCCTTCAGAGCAGAGCCAGAACCTTATCTTTTTTAGACAGAGTCTCACTCTGTCACCATGGGTAGACTGCTATGGTGTCATAGCTCACAGCAACCTCAAACTCTTGGGCTCAAGTGATTCTCTCACTTCAGCCTCCAGAGTAGCTGGGCCCACAGGCACCTGCCATGACACCCAGCTAACATTATTTCATCACCCACAACCACCCCCACCTTAGTCTCACAAACACGGATGCCACCTAACAAAACCTGTTCAATGAATGAATCAACTACTGGAAGCCCACGGCCTAAATCACTCACTAGGTTCATGCCACTGATTTTGTGTTGAATGAATGTGTCTTAAGTCTCAGCCCACGGCCATGCCCCACGCTGGTGCCAACAATATAGAGAGAAAAAGGGTGACTGCCCCCCAGAGGCCCACAAGCTATGATAAAACAGACAAGTCAGGGGGACATGATAGTCCAATACCGTGTCTGGGCTGTGGGAGCCCAAACGAGGGGTGTCTGAAGGGGTGGAGGTGTCAGTGGAGGTTTGGAGGTAGGGGGCCTACTCTGACTCACAGACATTTGTCTCTCCCTCCATTGGGATGAAAGTTTCACAAGGGCAGAAATGTTTGTCTTTTTTGCTCTCTGATGCATCCCAGCATCTTATAGACTACCTGACATGTAGTCAGTGCTAATCAGCGTACGCTGGGTGAATGAATGGAACAGATAAAGAAGAAAAGTTGGGAGGAAGGCTCCTCTGGGGTCCCACATCCCTTTCTTTTCTCTCAAGGGATAATAAACTCTAATAGGGCTTGACCCATGTCCAAGGCCTTCATGCCCCTGTGACCTTTTAATATCACAACAGTTCAGCAAGGTGAACAAGGCAGACACAACTCTCCCTGCTCATCAGTGAGGAAACTCAGAGGAGTTTGAGGAAAAGTGAAAGTGATTTTTAGATGGCCCCCTGGTAAACTGGGGGAAACTGTCCCCTGGTAACAGGAGAACTCAGGCCTGGTGGAACCCTCTCCCTGGCGCAGGGCCAAAAGGCAGCTCAGCTCTCCAAAGACTAGCAGTGAAAGTTGTGGGTGCTCAGCCACGTGGGTGTCTCAACCCAGCAGAGGTAGAAACCATGAGGTCAAGAAGGCCTCATGTAGTACAAGTAATGAGGAGGAGGTGAAGAATTTGGGACTTTTCTATTATGATAGATTTATTTTAGTGAGTAAAGGACTACGCATTCATCCCCTCCTCCATTCTTCACCATAGCCTTATGAGGTAGAGATACTCTTCTTCCCATTTACAGATAGAAAACGGAGTTTAGAGAGGCTAACTAACTGGTTTGAGGCCACACAGAAAGTAAATATGTTGCCCTTTTACCATTTGAAAGGCCAGAAGTCACAGGTGGGATGCTGAGATGCTGTGTTCATGCTAGGGGCCAAGAGGACAAAATTCCTGGCCAGGAGGCCCTGCCCAAGGGCAGACAGCTTCTTCCTGGCACCAAAGTCAAGGGTACTGAGTGCTAGGAAGTCTCAAGGTTCTGACACAGAGCTTCCTCTGCTGCCATGTCTCTGTCACACAACAGACATTTATAGATGCCCCGTAAATGTCTAGCACAAGCAGGATGCGAACGCAATCCAAACACCCAGGCTTCAGGCTTTACCAGGCCTGGGGATAAATGAGGGCACGTTAGTAGAAACAAATTAAATTTCACTCAAAACCAGCCTTAAAACCTACCTCACGTGGGCCGAGTGCTGTGGCTCACACCTGTATTCTTAACATCGGGCAGGGTGAGGGGTGGATTGCTTGAACTCAGGAGTTCAAGACCAGCCTGAGACTGAGCAAGCGTGATTAAAAAAACTAGCCCGGGCATGGTGGTGGGCACCTGTAGTTCCAGCTACTAGAGAGGCTAAGGCAAGAGGATTGTTCAAACTGAAGAGTTTGAGGCTGCTATGAGCTATCATGCCATGGCACTCTACCCAGGGCAACAGAGTGAGAGTCTGTCTTGAGAAAAACAAAACAAAAACCTACCCTCAGTTGTTTTTCCTGTGGAAAGCATCTTGGTTAATGGCCAGCCGAAGCCCCCAAAGTCAACAAGACTGGGTTCAAACCCCATCCCTGCCACTCTAGCTAGCACCTTTAGAAAATTATGTAAATGTGCCTTAGCTTCGATTTCCTTATCCACAAAATAGCAACAGCAAAAATATTGAGGTCTTGTGGTTGTCTTGAAGGTTATAACAGGCTGTGCAGAGGGAGAGCGGGAGCCGTTAGGAGAGTGACTCCTCGGAGGTCCTGGGAATGGTCTTGTGGGTTCCCAAACACTCCCAAACACAGAGTGGCTACTAGTGGCTACAAGCTGCGGCGCGGGAAGCTAAGGATGTTGTTCAGGTCCTCTGAGAAGCAAATGCAGAGGGGACTAGAGACTGACTGGGGGAACTTCAAGGGGAATGGGCTGAGGAAGCTGAGTGAGCTGGCAGACTGCAGTACCAGTGAGACCCCCACAGAGGAGAGAGGAAAGGGAGGAAGGTTGGTAGGAAAAGACTCAGACTAAGTTTTGATTCTAGGAAAGTTTCCGCAGAATCAGTGGGGAGTCTTCAGTTGAAAGTGGCCTTGGTGTTCCTGCCGTGCTCAGTCACTGCCTGGGAACAGCCTGTGGCAAGTGTGGCCCTGCAGAGAATGTGGTGATGAGTTTCAGACATTGCAGTTGGGGCATGCGCAACGCTTGGGCATGTCAGACCATTTATTGAAGGCAATAATTGTGTAACAGGGAGATCAGCTATAGCTTTTAGTATACATATAATTTCTCTCAATACTTTTTTTTTTTTTTGACAGAGTCTCACTTTGTCACCCTTGGTACAGTGCCATGGCATCACAGCTCACAGCAACCTCAAACTCTTGGGTTCAAGTGATTCTCTTGCCTCAGCCACCCCAGTAGATGGAACTGCAGGCTCCCACCACAACACCTGGTTATTTTTAGAGATAGGGTCTCGCTCTTGCTCAGGCTGGTCTCGAACCTCTGAGCTTAGGCAATCCACCCGCCTCGGCCACCCAAAGTGTTAGGATTACAGGCATGAGCCACGACACCTGGCCTCTCTCAATACATTTTAAAGGAAAAAAATATCACTCGCCTCTGTTTTCAGAATACTTCAGAAGGTCTCCAGAAATATTTTGGAAAATTCTAGATTTCATGGATACCTAGTTAAGGAATAATTGGGATTGTGGAAAGAGGCACAGGACAGAGCTGAGAGACCCGGGTTCTAACCTCATTCTGTTACTCAGTTGCTCTAGGAGTGTCTTCAAGTCATTTCCTTAGTTTCCACATCTTAAAATGGGAATAAAAGGAATAAGGGACTCAGCTCCTTGGTGTCTAGATATCAGAGACAGATTCCTGGGTGAAAATTCTATGGCAATGTAGCTGTTTTTGTCGTCAAAGCCTGCATTCCTGCACCCTTAACTGTGCCCACTTGGGCTTGCCAAGCTGGACCTCGTACCAGACCGCCCTTTACCTGTGGTGTCTCCTGAGCAGAGTGGCTCAATTTCTGGTGTTGCGGTTTCTCTCAAGTTAGCTACAACAGCACCTCTGAGTGCTTTGTGAGGGGGTTGTGGTAGACAAGGGGAAGATGTCACCTTCCAAAATAACCTTTGAGGAGAGTATGGTGGTCACTTTGACGCAGGCCACTACCCTATTTCCAGGAAACCCTCAGAGGCTGACTGAAAAATGGGCCTTCTGCACAGACAGGGACTAGCCCGGATCTGATGGGCCTGTCAGATTTGGAGGATGATCAGGGAGCAGAATGGAGAGGAGGGGGCTGGGTCAGGGTTGAGGAGGTCAGGGGGTGAGATTCTCTAAAAGCAGGGTCTATGTGTCCCCTATCTGATATGGGCTCCTCCTCCCCTCCATTTTTTTTTTTTTTTAAGACAGAATCTCACTCAGCCACCCTGGGTAGAATGCCATGGTGGTGTCATCATAGCTCACAGCTACCTCAGTCTCTTGGGCTCAAGAGATCCTCTTGCCTCAGTCTCCCAAATAACTCAAGAACAGGTACCCATTGCCACACCCAGCTAGATTTTGTTCTCAGTAGAGATAGGGTCTCACTCCTGCTCAGGCTAGTCTCAAAATCTTGACCTCGAGTGATCCACCCACCTCAGCTTCCCAGAATACTGAGATTACATGGGTGAGCCACTGCACCTGGCCAAGGGCTCCCTTAAAAAAAGGAGGTCCCAGGGTGGCGCCTGTGGCTCAAGGAGTAGGACGCTGGCCCCATATACCAGAGGTGGTGGGTTCAAACCCAACCCCAGCCAAAAACAGAAAATAAATAAATAAATAATAAAAATATCTTCATAAAAAAAAAAGAGGAGGTCCCACAAGGTGGGATCTGTGCATTCTTTCTTTAAATTTTTATTTACTTATTTATTTCTGATTAATATGAGGGTACATAAAATTAGGTCACATTACTTGCATTTGAAAGGCAAAGTCTAAGTTATAGCTTGGACCTCACTTTGTGTCTTCTTTAGATTGGAAGTTCTATGTGGGCGCCCCAAATGCAGCCACCTCCACTATTTCCCTAAGTCTAGCACAAAGCTGCTTTCTATTTTTTAGAAGTCTGCCTCAGCCACTGCCCCTGATTCTCCCTTTATCCTGGTCACCATCCTGACCCCAGGGCCAGCCCCACATTGCTCTTTGCAGGGCTGTTGGTTGCTGGTTGATTTCTTTTCTTCTCTTTTTATTTTTTTAGAGACAGGGTCTGGGGCCTTTCTTTTCTTTCTTTTTATTTATTATTTTTTCTTTTTTTTTGAGATAGTCTCACTTTGCTACCCTCAGAAGTGTACTGTAGTGTCACAGCTCACAGCAATTTCAAACTCTTGGTCTAGGCAGCGCCTGTGGCTCAAGGAGTAGGGCACTGGTCCCATATACCGGAGGTGGTGGGTTCAAACCCAGCCCTGGCCAAAAAGTGAAAAACAAACAAACAACAAAAAAAAACCTCTTGGTCTCAAGCAATCCTCTTATCTCAGCCTCCCAAGTAGCTGGGACTACAGGTACCTGCCACAACATCTGGCTAATTTTAGAGACTGAGTCTTGCTCTGGTTCAGACTGGTCGCGCTCTTGTTCAGGCTGGTATGAAACTCCTAAACTCAAGCAATCCACCTGCCTCAGCCTCCCAGAGTGCTAGGATTACAGGCATGAGCCACTGTGCTGGGCTAGAGACGGGTCTTGCTCTGTCACCCAGGCTAGAGTGCAGTAGCATTAGCCTAGCTCACAGCAACCTCATACTCCTGGTTTTAAGTAATCCTCCTGCCTCAGCCTCACGAGTAGCTGGGACTACAGGCTCCCACAACAATGTTTGGCTAATTTTTCTTTCTTTTTATTTATTTTTTGAGACAGAGTCTCACTTTGTTGCCCTCAGTAGAGTGCAGTGGCATCACAGCTCACAGCAATCTCCAGCTCTTGGGCTAGGGCTATTCTCTTGCCTCTGCCTCCCGAGTTGCTGGGACTACAGGTACCTGCCACAACACCCGGCTATTTTTGTTGCAGTTGCCACTGCTGTTTTAGCTAGCTAGGGCCAGATTCAAACCTGTCACCTTTGATATATGGGGCCAGTGCCCTTCCCACTGAGCAGCACGTCCCACCCATTTTTCTATTTTTAATAGAGACAAAGAGTCTCACTCTTACTCAGGCTGGTCTCAAACTCCTGAGCTCCAGCAATCCTCCTGCCTTGGCCTCCAAGAGTACTAGGATTGCAGTTGTAAACCGGCCCAAGCGAGAACAAGACCCCGTCTCTAAAAGTAGCCAGGTGTTGTGGTGGGTGCCTGTAGTCCCAGCTACTTGGGAAGCTGAGGCTTGAGCCCAAGAGTTTGAGGTTGCTGTGAGCTATGATGCTAGGGCACTCTACCAAGGGTGACAAAGTAAGAATTTGTTTCAAAAAAAAAAAGGAAAGAAAAAGAACTTGAAGATTGTAAACACATTAAATGTGTATCCCAAGTGAATGTTTATTTGCAATGAGAAAAGAAGTCATGGTAAATTGCAAACGTTAAAAGCTGAACATAAATAAAAGCTGATGGGCTCAGCACCTGTAGCTCAAGCCTGAGCCCTGTAGCTCAAGCAGCTAAGACGCCAGCCACATACACCAGAGCTGGCGGGTTTGAATCCAGCCCAGGCCTGCCAAACAACAATGACAATCACAACCAAAAATAGCCAGGTGTTGTGGTCGTTGCCTGTGTTCCCAGCTACTAGGGAGGCTGAGGCAAGAGAATCACTTAAGCCCAGGAGTTGGAGGTCCCTGTGAGCTGTGACACATGGCACTCTATCCTGGGCGACAGCGTGAGGCTCTATCTCAAAAAAATAAAACAAAATAAAATAGATAAAGCTGATGGCTGAGTTCCTGTAGGTCAGTGGTTACAGCGCCAACCACATACACAAGAGCTGGCGGGTTCAAGCTGTCCTGGGCCTGCTAAACAACAATGACAACTGCAACAACAACAATAACAAAAATAGCTGGGCATTGTGGCCGGTGCCTGTAGTCCCAGTTACTTGGGAAGCTAAGGCAAGAGAATCACTTAAGCCCAAGAGTTTGAGGTTGCTGTGAGCTGTGATGCGACAGCACTCTATGGAAGGCGACATAATGAGACTCTGTCTCAAAAAAAAAAAAGGAGCTGAGAACTACCACAAATATCAGTAAGATATCCCAAATAATTTGACACATGTCAAATTATAAAATTAACACCTAAAATCATGTATGAATTAATTGCCATGCTAATTAATGCTTTTTAACAGACTAGTTGCTGGTTATATTATATACATTTCAAATTTCCAACTGTGATAAAAGCATCTCATTTGTGCATATCACTTAATTCCTTTTAGGGAGAAGGCCTAAAGCTTAAGCTAAATCTGCCTCTGTTCCATTATTTACAGGCAGACAAGTGTCAAGCTTGGTTATTCTGGAAAAGCCTCAGAAAGTTGAGGGCCCTAGCAGTGTGTATGTGTGTGTGTGTGTGTACACACACACACACACACACACACACACGCACGCTCACGCACGCGCACACACATTGTCCAGCAGAAAGGGTTAAACCTCTAACCAAAGCTGAATGTGGCCCAAAATACAGGCTCCAGCCCATCCTTCTAAAGGGGCCCGATCTTTCCTGCTTCAGGGTCTATGTAAATTGTTTCCTCTGTTTGAAGCATTCCTGCATCACATACACTCTCTCATTTTCACCTCTTTTCCACATTTTCACCTGGTCAAGATTTAGGCATCTGTTAAGTCTCATTTTCTCAGGAAGCCTGTGTTGGATTCCCTTTCCTTTACGTTGAATCGCTGTAATTACTCATTCACTATAGACCTACTCTGCTAGTGCCACGAGTTCTGGAACCTCGTTTGCCTGCTTGTCTATCTTGTCCATGCCTGTATTTTTCCGTTCTGTGTTTAGCGCACAGTGCCTGGCACCCAGTGGCACTCAACGAATGAATGAACAAAAGAACGTGATTACTGCCTATGAGAATTGGGATGTGGGGAGCGTGTGCCCCCTGCTGGACACCAAGAGTCCCAGAAGCCCAGGACCTTCTCTCTGTGCTGGGAAAAACCACAGTGTGGTAAATTTCCTTCTTGTGTGGCTCTGGTGAACCCCACCCCATGCCCAGACTCCTGACTTCAGCCTTCCGTCATCGATCAGCTCCACTATCGCTCTCCTCCCTACTCCCATAGCCAGACTACTACACCCATCCTCCTCTTCACTGCAGACTACTTCTGTGACTCCCCAAATTAATACCCCTTCCTCCTGGGCCTTCAGCTACAAATAATAATAGGCCCCGTGGCGGCGCCCGTAGCTCAGTGGGTAGTGCACCGGGGCTCGCGGGTTCGAACCCAGCCCGGGCCAGCTAAAGCAACAACGACAACTGCAATAACAACAACAAAAAACGAAAAATAGCTGGGCATTGTGGCGGGTGCCTGTAGTCCCAGCTACTTGGGAAGCTTGAGGCAGGAGAATGGCTTAAACTGAAGAGTTTGAGGTTGCTGTGAGCTGTGACACTACTGCACTCTACCTGGGTGACAGCTTGAGACTGTCTCAAAAAAAAAAAAGAAGAAGATGATGAATAGGCCCCAATCCTCCATCGATCCTCTCCCCCTCCTCCCTGATCAGTCAATCAGGAGTGATTGGCCGGGTTATGGAAAGGGGAAAGATGTGGGCCAGGAACGGTGGGTGGAGAGTTTGGAAAGTTGGCCTAGTGGGGGTGAGGTGGGTAAGTGTGTTTCTGAAACAAGGTCCTGTAAAAGTGTGGCAGGACGGTAGGTTTCTTTTAGGGGGAAGAGTCCATGAGATGACACCTGGGATATTTGGGAAAAGGTGAATGAGGAATTCCCTCCTTACTACCTTAACTGAAAAACAGAGTAAAATACGCCCAGATCACATAAATGTGAGGGGAGGAGCTCATAAAAGGAGATTGGACTAAGAGAAACGTGGGGGGGGCGGCGCCTGTGGCTCAGTGGGTAGGGCACTCAGCCCGTATACCGGGGGTGGCAGGTTCGAACCTGACCCCAGTCAAACTGCAACAAAAAATAGCGTTGTGGTGGGCGCCTGTAGTCCCAGCTACTCCAGAGGCTGAGGCAAGAGAATCACCTAAGAGCTGGAGGTGGTTGTGAGCTGTGACAGCAAAGCACTCTACCGAGGGTAATAAAATAAGACTCCATCTCTAAAAAAAAAAAGGGGCGGCGCCTGTGGCTCAGTGAGTGGGGCACCGGGCCCATATACCGAGGGTGGCAGGTTCAAACCCGGCCCAGCCAAACTGCAACAAAAAATAGCCGGGTGTTGTAGCGGGCACCTGTAGTCTCAGCTACTTAGGAGGCTGAGGCAAGAGAATCACCTGGGCCTAGCAGTTGGAGGTTGCTGTGAGCTGTGTGATGCTGCCACAGCACTCTAGCGAGGGCAATAAAGTGAGACTCTGTCTCTTTAAAAAAGAGAGAGAGAAATGTGTGGGGCAGTACAGAACAGGGGGATTTTGTGAGGGGGATCAGAGCTCCATACACAGGCTGGGAGAGAGAGCAGAGAGGGAAGGAGAAAATCCATTTGCCCCAGGGTAAAAATGGAAAGTGCCTAGAGGTCCAGGAGAGAGGGATTTAGCTCCACACCTGTGACTCTCACAGGTTCCAATCCTTGACCCTCCCCCAGCCATGCCTCCTGGTGGGGTTGGGAAAGAGTGACAGTTACTAAATGACCCTGAGTCCTGCTAGCTCTTCTGAGCAGACTGTGGTCACTAGGGGGCTAAAGGGGACTGAAGCCAAAGTCTGGGTTATTGATCTCTGGCCCCGAAGGTCAGCTTCAGGGGCAAAGGGAGTGGTGTTGCCATGGTGGGAGGCTCAAGGGACCCCACAACAGTGGGGCTGTGCTGCAGGCAGTTTTCTTGTCTATATCCTCAATGCCCTGTGATCCTATCCACCCACCCCCACACACACATTACCTCCCCCCCATCCTCTCCTGGCCTGAAATTTCTGCCTGTTGAGACATCTCAGAACAGAACTTTTTTTGGGGGGGGGAGGAGGGTAGTCTGGTCTATTAGGTAGCTAGAAGGTACAAAAGCAAGGGCTTGGATGGAATTATTTATTACTAGCCCTACCTTTGGGAGTCCATGAACTAACTCCTTGGTAAACCTGGTGGTAAAAGCACAGACAAGAAGGATGGCCACAATTTGCTGTGTGGCCTTGGACAAATCCCTTAACCTTTCTGAATCTTAGATTTCTTTTCTTTTTTCTTTTTGTTCTTTTTTTTTTTTTTTTTTTTTGAGACAGAATCTCAAGTTGTCATCCTGGGTAGAGTAATATGGCATCATAGCTCACAGCAACCTCAAACTCTTAGGCTTAAGCGATTTCCTTGCTTCAGCCTTCCAGGTAGCTGGGACTACAGGTGCCCACCACAACACCTGGCTATTTTTTGGTTGCAGTTAACATTATTGTTTGGCAGGCCTGGGCCCAGCTGGAACTGGCCAGCCTCGGTGTATGTAGCTGGCACCCTACTCACTAAGATACAGGCTCCAAGCCAGGATCTTAGTTTTCTTTTTCTATTCTTTTTTTTTTTTTTTTTTTTTGAGACAGAGTTTCACTCCATCACCCTGGCTCACAGCAACCTCAAACTCCTGGGCTCAAGCAATCCTCCTGCCTCAGCCTCCCAAGTAGCTGGGACTATAGATATGTTCCACCATGCCTGGCTAATTTTTCTATTTTTAGTAGAGACCAGGTCTTACTCTTGCTCAGGATGGCCTCCAACTCTTGAGCTCAAGCAATCCACCTGCCTCTCAGCCTCCCAGAGTGCTAGGATTTGGATCTTAGTTTTCTTTCTTTTCTTTTGTTTTGTTTCTTTTTTCTTTTCTTTTCTTTCTTTCTTTTTTTTTTTTTTTTTGAGACAGAGCCTCAAGCTGTCCCCCTGGGTAGAGTGCCATGGCATCACAGCTCACAGCAACCTCCAACTCCTGGGCTCAAGCGAGTCTCCTGCCTCAGCCTCCCAAGTAGCTGAGACCACAGGTGCCCACCACAA
>CAUYQV010068970.1:0-31857 GCA_963574575.1 Galagoides demidoff | reverse complement strand
TGTGGTACTCCAGCTTGCTTTCGATTAATTAAAAACACAACAGGGAACCACGGATAGTTCCCCTTGTGGCTGGGGACTGATTGGTTTACAAGGCATCTTTCTGGACTGATAGAAATGTTCTTTCTTCTTCTTTATTTTTATCTATTAAACAGATTTTAATGTGGCTCGGCGCCTGTGGCTCAAGTGGCTGAGGCGCCAGCCACGTACAACTAAGGTGGTGGGTTCGAATCCAGCCCAGGCCCATCAAACAACAATGACAGCTGCAACCCAAAAAAAAAAAAAATAGTCGGGCGTTGTGGTGGCCACCTGTGGTCCCAGCTACTTGGGAGGCTGAGGCAGTAGACTCGCCTGAGCCCAGGAGTTGGAGATTGCTGTGAGCTGTGATGCCATGGCACTCTACCCCGGGGGACAGCTTGAGGCTCTGTCTTAAAAAAAAAAAAAGAGAGAACAAAAAGTTGTTAAGAGCTGTTGCGATCACTGGAGAGAGAAATGATGGTGGCTAAGACAGGGACAGTGGAGGAGGTGGTGAAAGTGGTTAGTTTTTCAATCAGTTTTAAAGATAGAATTCACAAACAGGATGTAGAGGGTAAAGGAGAAGAGTTAAGAATGACTAGCCACGCTGGGCACGGTGGCTCACACCTGTAATCCTAGCACTCTAGGAGGCTTAAGCAGGTGGATTGCTTGAGCTGATGAGTTGGAGACTAACCTGAGCAAAAAGCGAGGCTCTGTCTCTATTAAAAATAGAAAAACTGAGGCAAGAGAATCACTTGAGCCAAAGAGTTGGAGGTTACCATGAACCATGATGCCACAGCACTCTACCCAGGGTAACAGCTTGAGACTCTGTCTCAAAAAAAAAAAAAAAGAATGAGTAGCCAGGCACAGTGGCTCACACCTGTAATCCTAGCATTTGGGGAGTCTGAAATAGGAGTATCACTTGAAGCTGGGAGATTAAGGCCAGCCTGGGCAACATAGTGAGAACCCCATCTTTACAAAAAATTTTTATTTTTATTCATTTATTTTTTTTGCAGTTTTTGGCCAGGGCTGGGTTTGAACCCACCACCTCCGGCATATGGGGTTGGCGCCCTACTCCTTTGAGCCACAGGCGCCGCCCTACAAAAAACTTTTAAAAATTATCTGGGCACAATACATGGACCTGCCAACTACTTAGAAGACTGAGGCAGAAGGATCACTTGAGCTTAGGAGTTTGAGGTTACAGTGAGCTGTTACTGTGCCACTGTACTCCAGCCTAGGCAACAAAACAAAACTCTGTCTCTAAAAAAATAATTTCAAAATGAAAAGTTAAAAAAATTTTAAGAATTTATAGTAGGGGATTATAAATAAAGGAAGTCATCATGTTATTCTCAAGACAATTAATAATTATAATGACAGTATTTCTATAAATTAATTGAGAATGTTACAAAACAATAGATGGACTGTAACAGGAGGTATGCTGGCTACAACTATAAAGAAAGCATTACAAAACTGGGCGTGGTGGTGCAAGCCTGTAGTCCTAGTTACTTGGGAGGTTGAGGTAGTCAGATTACTTCAGTCCAGAAGTTCAAGGTTGCAGTAAACTGTGATCACACCACTGTTCTCCAGCCTGGGCAACAGAGGGAAGACCTTTCTTCCTTCCCCTTCCCCTCCCCTTTCCCCTTGCTCTTCCCCTCCCCGCCCCCACACACAAAAAACAAGAAAAGAATGACTCCAAGGATTGTGGCCTGAGTAATAAGGTGTGTGATCACTGAGATGGGAAGATTTGTGGAGGAGAAGGCTTGGGGAAGAAGAGCAGAAGCTCAGTTTGGCTGGCAAGCCTATTGGATATACAGGTGGAAAAGCTGATTGGGCCGGAGTTATGTGAATCTAGAGGTTAAGTGAAAGGATCTAACCTAGAGTTACAGTTCTGTACTACAAGATTGCTTGAGCACATTGGTTGCCTTCCCAGAGCACATAATATTTAAGCCATGATGAGCCTGGATATAATACCACCTAGGAAAAGAGTGGAGAAGTTGGAAGCAGTGGCATGTGCCTGTCGACCCAGCTACTGGGGAGGCTAAGGTGGGAAGATTGCTTGAGCACATTGGTTGTTTAACAAAAGAAAAAAGAAAGATATTGCAAGACTGAGTTCTTTGAACTCTTTGCTTAGAAGTCAAAGAATGGAGAACCCAGCCTAGGAGAAACAGGGCAGGAATGGTCAGTGAGAGAGAAGGAAAAACAAGTAGTATGGTAGCTGAAGACCAAGTGAAGAAAGGAGTATATAATCATCAGTGTCAGCAAGCCCCGTTCAAGGTTAAGCTCAAAGGAAGACTGGGAATTGAACACTGGATTTAGCAGTGTGGAGGCCTCTGGTGAGCTTGACAAGAGCAGTTTTAAGTAGAGTGGTAAGGGCAAAGTCTGCAGTAAGTCTAAGTGAAAATGTGGAGAGAAGAAATGGAAAGAGCAAATATGGCCAGAGAAAGGGCCTTGCCAGAGGTCAAATGGTGAGTCAGGGACAAAGCCTAGACCAGTTTCCTAAGTCTTGGACCAGGCTTCTGTAGGCACCCAGAAGATAGAACATCACAGTCACTCTTGAGATCCTCATGGCCCAGAGGGACTCACATGGCAGTACGTTTTAAGAAGGGAAGCCATGGGTTGAGAAATGCCATTACTCTAGGCTAGGGGGTGTCCAAACTTTTTTCTTTTCTGCTACACATTGGAAGAATAAGCCACACAGTAAATACACAAACACTAATAAAAGCTGATAAGCAAATAAGGGCTGTGCATACTTTTAATGATATCCAACATGAAAGCAAAAAAATTCCTTATAAAATCAGCAAGCAGCCCATGGGCTACAGGTTGAACACCCCTACTAGGCCAAGAGCTGAGAATGGGACCTGGTATGGGTTTCCCTCCTTGACATCTTGAACATGATGTCCCATTGTAGGCAGTTCTTCCTGTGGCTCACCAGGTTTCCTATCTCAGTCACTCCAGTAGACAAATCTGAAATGACAGCCTATAAGTTTGCTGTAACTTATGCTATTTTAGGTTTAACCTCTTAGGCCAGTCCAAGATATACATACTTATTTTTTGTGGTTGTTGTTGGGTTTTTTTTTCTGAGACACAGTCTCACTATGTGGCCCTCGGTAAAGTGCCATGGTGTCACAGCTCACAGCAACCTCAAATTCTTGGGCTTAACTGATTCTCTTGCCTCAGCCTCTCAAGTAACTGGAACTACAGGTGCCCGCCACAATACCTGGCTATTTTTTGGTTGCAGTTGTCATTATTGTTTAGCAGGCCTGGGCTGGGCTTGAACCCACCTGCCTTAGTGTATGTGGCTGGCACCCTACTCACTAAGCTATAAGCACCGAGCTTATATACTTGTTTTTAGGGGTTGTGTGTGTGTGTGTGTGTTTTGAGACAGAGTCTCACTTTGTTTGCCCTCAGTAGAGTGCTATAGCATCATAGCTCACAGCAACTCCTGGGCTCAAGCAATCCTCTTGCCTTACCCTCCCACGTAGCTGGGTCTACAGGTGCCCACTACAATGCCCAGCTATTTTTAGAGATAGAGGTCTTGCTCTTGCTGGTCTCGAACTCCTGAAGCTCAAGCAATTCACCTGCCTTTGTCTTCCAGAGTGTTAGGATTACAGGCATGAGCCACTGTACCTGCCAAGATACACATACCTGTTGAGACATCCTGCTCTTTATTTTGTTATTTTTATTTACTTTTTTGAGACAGAGCCTCAAGCTGTCACCCTGGGTAGACATCACAGTTTACAGCAACTTCCAACTCCTGGGCTCAAGTGATTCTCCTGCCTCTGCCTCCCAAGTAGCTGGGACTACAGGCACCCACCACGACACCTGGCTATCTTTTGGTTACAGCCATCATTGTTTGGTGGGCCTGGGTTGGATTAGAACCCACCAGCTCAGGTGTATGTGGCTGGTGCCTTAGCCGCTTGAGCCACGGGCACTAAGCCCAGACATCCTGCTCTTATGTTGTCCCCATTTTAAATGCCTGGGAAAATGGTGTTAGGTTCCCTCCTCATTCTTAAGGTTGGCCTGAGTGCGATAATAGGAGAGCAGGCTGGCTAGAATAGATTGAGTAGGCTAGCGCAGAGTAGAATAATTAGGCTTTCACTTGCTCACCCTTCTTGGGTCAGTCAACAAAGAGCAGTCAGCACCAGTTTTTTGCTGAGCCCTGAGCAGGGCTTCCCTGTGAGGACAAACTTGGCAGTAGATTCTACCTTTCCAAAGCTTATAATATATTTAGGGTATTAGTCAGATATACGAAGATTTGCCTCGACAAGGCAGAAGAGGTGAGGGCTGGAGAAGCTCTGCACATACTCAGCAGGACAATGCTTCAGCCTGGAAGCTCCAGGAGGGCAGTGGTGTGTCAGACTGACATACCCTTGTCTATAGTACCCAGCCATGCCTTGGAACTCTCAGGGCCTATGTCTTGGCCCAGCCTTGAGAAGACCAGCCTTTAGAGTGGTGTCTTTGTCTGGAAAACTAAACACTTTTTTTTTTTTTGCAGTTTTTGGCTGGGGCCGGGTTTGAACCAGCACCTCCAGTATATATGGGGCCGGCGCCCTACGCCCTGAGCCACAGGCGCTGTCCAACACTTTTCTTGTTGTTGGAGGCAGAGTCTCACTATTTCTTTTTGTTGTTGTTGCAGTTGTCATTGTTGCTCAGCTGGCCCAGGCTGGGTTCAAACCCACCAGCCTTGGGTGTAAGTGGCTAGCGTCCTAACTACTGTGCTACGAGTGCTGAGCCAAAACTTAACACTCTTGGGCCACCTGGGCTCTAGTCCCAACCTGGGCTGCTCTCTGCTTATAGGAATTTTCAGATGGCACTCTTTCCACCTGCAGATCTGCCTACTAGCCCTGTGGACCTGGTCATCAACTGCCTGGATTGCCCTGAGAACGCCTTCCTACGGGATCAGCCCTGGTACAAGGCAGCTGTGGCCTGGGCCAATCAGAACCGAGCTCCAGTACTCAGCATAGACCCTCCTGTGCATGAAGTTGAACAGGGCATTGATGCCAAATGGTCACTGGCACTAGGCCTGCCTCTGCCACTGGGAGAGCACGCAGGCCGCATCTATTTGTGTGACATCGGCATTCCCCAGCAAGTCTTCCAGGAAGTGGGCATCAACTACCACTCACCCTTTGGCTGCAAATTTGTTATCCCACTGCATTCTGCCTAGGGGGCCCTGGTCAGGCTGGATCCTGCAAATCCCTGCTGCTCCTGACACTGAACCTGATGACGAACGCCTTAAGGATGTGAAGTTTCATGGACCTTGTTGTTAAAGTTTTCCTTTTTGGGGTTTGTTTCTTCTGTGAGAGAGAACAGAACTTACTTGCCTAAAATTGACCTGTCACCTGCCCCTAGCCAGGGAAGGCTTTCCCACTGGGTGTGCAGGGCCAGCTGACAGGCCAAGTGCATAGTTGCTCCAGGCATCTCTACCCTTGGCCTCCTGTGTGGCCAGGTGGGCCTCTGTTTACAGAAATAGGCAGCTTTCCGACTGTTTCAGGTTTACAGCCACTGGGCCTGGGCAAGCACCTTGAAGGGTGGGCCAGGTCCTGTTTGGGGCCTGTACCTGCTCTATTTCAGAGCTTGTGGCTTTGTGACTCCCCTGCTTACCCACTGCTGCTCAGCCCTTCCCCTAATCATGTAGAACTGGCTGCATGGCAGGTGTCCACTAGAGGGCAGACCTGCATGCTCCATTCATTTTATGGGCTGTGACAGACTAGGCCTGCTCCTACCTTAACCCTATCCCAGGTTAATGTGGGGGCTTTTGACCCTTTCTCCTGAGCTGATTTGTGTTTTTTGCTGGAATTTTTCCAAGGGTCTTTAATTTCTTTACTCTCCATCATTCAGAGATAGGGAAGGGGACGGCGGGGACGGCATCAGGATGGTGTTACTGTATCGGGATTTTATACTGTTCTTCTGTTGTCTTCAGCACAGGTAGTATAAGGTTTTGTTACTGTAGAACCTCAGTGCCCATCTTGCCAGCAGTGCCCCCACTTCCCCAGCTGGGGCTGAGCCTTTGCCTAGGCTGGGCCAGACCCCTCAGGGTGCAGCTTTAAAGTTCAGTATTGGGGAGGCCCCTGGGGGAGCCTGGTGCTGAGCCAGAAGAGGCTCCCTGGTGCTTCTGTCCTAAGCCACCAATCCCCCCACCCGCTTGCCTGCACATCCATACCCTCTGCTCTTTTCCTGAAATGGTCCTCTGCAGCTATCACCATAGAGCAGGGTGCATGTCCCTCCCTTGCCTGGGCTCCACCTCAGCTCTTGTAACAGCTAGACTTTGTATGGGTCCCCACTTTGGATGAGTCAGCTTGGGGCCAGTACTGTCTCAGAGATGACAAAACAAGGCTAGTTCTGGATGAGCTAACTGGTGGACCTCAGCCATAGGAACATACTGCTGCTCAGATCCTAAGGCACTGAGGCCCAGGATCTTCCCAGGCCTAGGCCCTGAAGGGTGGTAGAACAAGGAGCCATGCCTGGAACCCTGGCAGGGACCCTTGCAAAGGATTTGTGCTTAAGCCTTTTCCAGGGCTTTAGGCTTCCTTCTGCTGTGCCCACCCACTGATTGAGGGGGTAGGGAGTAGAAGGGCTCACCAAGGACTGTGGACACAGGGTAGGCCCTGGTGCCATAGGTTTCAGGCTGCTTATCACTTTTCTTGTAGGAGCATAGCCAGGAGCAGATGAGGCAGGTTAGAGAGGCTGGCCCCTCCTTTCCTCCCATTCTCTCCAGTATTTGTCTCCAGCAGTGGGAGGGGGGCTGGGACTGTGACCTTTGTGTTCTGTCTCCTCCCTGAGCCTTTGCTCACTCTCAGGGCCAAGTAGCAACCAAGCTGGGGTCCTCTCTTCAGGAGCAGGGCCACAACCTGAGAAGCAATCTTGGGGACAGGTATTGCAGTAAGCAACTGTTAAATAGGTTCTGGCTGCCTCGTTAGGTACAGTGGGAAATGAGAAGAACCTGGCCCAGGGAAGACTGTTACATAGAGTTGCCATGGCCCTTGGGGTGATGACCTTGTTGAGGGGCCACTGGAAGTTCGTGCCCAAGTCTCTCCCCTACTTCTCCCCAGGTGGCAATGGGGCCTTCCCCAAAGGTATTAGAAATAAGCATGATTCCTCTACCTGCAGCTCTTTTCAGAGGCATCTGCCTATAGTGCCCAGTCCCCAGGGGGCCCCAGTTAGGTAGCAAGCCTATCTCATGCAGCTCTTGGGGAACCCAAAACCAGCACTAAAATAAAGCTGAATGACTGAGTCCTATGCTGTGTGGTGAACTGCTTTTCAGGCTGAGGAAATCCTGCCTCCCCAGCTGTGGGAACCTGCCCCCATCACAGCATACCCTCACTGGACCACCATTGTTGGGTTGCAGGGCAGGGAAAACCAGACCCTGATTGGCTACCTCCACTGGGCTGTTTCCCTTGGTTCTTTGGGACTGGGAGGTACAGGCAAAGACCTGGTGCCACCTAGGACAGGACTGCTCAGCAGCCTGCCACGTCACCCCCACCTTGCCTGGACTGTTCTTCTGGGCTGAAAGATGTCCCTGCTTCTGGTCATTCCACTGACTAGCTCTTCTGGGCCTTGCCCAGTTCACACTTATCTCTCCACAAGCTGAACTGCTAAGAAAGACTTTATTAATAGAGGTCAGGGAGGGGAGAAGGCAAGGAGCCTGGAGACGGACACACTGGTACCAGGGGTTACAAACAGTAAGAAACACTTTATTATAACTTTACAACATATAAATAGCTTGGGTCAAATCTGTGCTTTCTGGCAGCTGGGCACCAAGTCTCCTCCTCTGCAGGCTCCTGCCTTCCTTCACATTGCACTGTTCGTTGGGTGGCTCTGGCCCTGGGGCCGTTGGTAGAGGCTGGAGAAAAGGGGCTGGACAGCCCAGTCCCACTCTCCATCTCCTTGCAGGGTGGCCTGCACCTGTCATCTGCTTGGATTGCGGCTGCTGTGGAAGGACCGCTCCTCAGGGGTCAGGCCAGCAAAGAAAGGATGCAGCAGTGCCTCGGCCAGTGTGATGCGCTGGGCAGGGTCAAATTCTAACATCTTCCTCATCAGGTCAAACAGCTGCACGTGCTCCGGAGTATCTTGGAGCATGTAACTCTGCTCAGGGACACAAGGTGCCTCAGTGTGATGGCAGGGTTCTGGGGAAGCCACAGCAGGTCCCTTTGCCTCTGGGACGCCTTGCTGGACTGGGTCAAGGAGGCAGTGATGCCTCCTTGGAGGACTCTACTTCACCCTCCTGGACAGTGAGCCGCTCCTTTCCTTTCATGCCTGGGTTTAACGTTTTGCTCGGAACTTGTCAGGCTACTAGGTGTCTTGCTGAGTTGGTACCTCTGCCCCACATGCAAAGTCCTGACAGGTAGGTAGAAATCACCTCTGCAAAATTCACTTGTCTGAGCACCAGATGCAGTTGACAGAGGCTTTCCGCTTCCTGGCCATGGCTAGGTCTTCCCTCCCCCTGACCTCAGTCCTGCCTATTTCTTCCCCAAATTTGAGAAGAGGGTGGGACAAGAAGCAGCAGGGTCTCTGACATCTGGCTCTTCTGGTGTCCCCCAATTATATTCATAGCCACCCTGTGTGGAAGGGGTAGGGCCCCTCTGGAGCAGTTTACAAGAAGCCCCACTGCCAGTACCCAGCAGTCTTGGGAGCCGCCTCCTACTGAGCTGAATGAGGAGGCAGCTTTAAGCTGCCTGGCCTCTCTGCTGTATGCCCAGTGCCTGGGGTCTCCTTGGCATGAGTTGAGAAACTGACCTTCAGAGGTTTGCAGTTCTCCTTCACATACCGGCCGTCAGAGCTATTTTCATCCCAAACCAGGCCCCCTTTGTAGAAATATTTCTGCTTCCTGAAAATTAAGTGGGGGAAGGGAGAGTCAGTTGTGGGAGTGGTTGGGGGACAACCCTCCGGTGGGAGGAAAGGAAGAGCAGCTCAGGCCAGACCCAAGACAGTGGCAGTCTATAGACTGGCAGCAGCAAAGCCAGGGTATACAGAGAAGGCACTCAGGAACCATGAGTGTCTGGCAAAGACTATTCAAATCCCAGTACCCTGCTGACACAGCCAAGAAGGGAAAGGCTCCAATGTCAGTCCTAAAAGAAGTCCTTACCTGGTTCGGTGAATCATGTGTGATGGGATGGGCCCTAGGATCTTCTCCATCATTACCAAGTGCTCTCGGTTTTCATGGGTCTGTGAAAGGTCAGGGACAGAGGAAGTAGGGGTCAGTTCCAGTCTCAGACCCCTCAGGGAGAATACAGAATAAGAGAGATGGGCAAGTACTCTCTCTGCCCCAGGAGATGCAAACCAATGAAGAGCAGTCCCAGCCTCTTTGACCTGGTGGCAGCTTGCCATCCTGTTATCTCAGGGTCAGGCTCACTCCTCAGCCCTTCAGGTAGACTTGGCCATGACTACACACCTCTCTGTCGTTAGCTCCACTCTCTTTCCAGAATAAGCCATCTCCATGCCTTCATTTGTGCTGCTGTACCCCTGCCAAGAATGCTCACTCCTCCTAGCATGAGACTCCTCCCTGCATGCTCAGGCTACATAGACTGCTACCTTCACCGAGCATATACAACACTTGAGAGCCATCCCTCTCCACAGCCATATGGGGCTTCCTAACCCAGAGTAGCAATGCCCAGGTTAGGGAAGCAATGTGGGGTACTATACCTGGAACAGTGTGAAGCCCCGGTAGTACTCAAAGAGAATACAGCCAATACTCCAAACGTCACAGGGCTGTGCCCAGCCCAGCTCTGAAAGCCAAGACAGGGAAAGGCTGTAAGGTCTAGTTTGTTGCTCCTAGCCTAGAGATCATCAGGCAGCTGCCATACTGGCTGGCAGAATTTAGCACAAGGCCTCTCTCAGTCAGGCTGGCTGACAAGGCCAAGTCAGAAACCTCAGTGTCCCATGACACTTGGTCTAAGACGTTTTGCCTGCCCTGGGTGGCCAACTGACAGGTGTGCCACCCTTTCTGTTCATACCCCACCCCCCAAACTGTCCTGTAACCAGCCCATGGGCTATACAGTCACTCACCAAGGATCACCTCAGGTGGGCGATAGTGACGAGTGGCCACAATGGTTGTGTGATGTTCGTGGTCAAAGGTGGCACTACCGAAGTCAGCCACTCGGATGCTGGTGTTCTTCACCGACTTCTCCTCGCAACTCTGAAGTACAAGGCAGGCCAGCGAGGTCAGGATTCTGTACCAGCAGGTAGCCCACCCCCTTGAGAGCAGTGCATCACCCCCATCCCCACCAGTACCTTGTGCTCGTTGTAGAGGGTTTCAAACTCAGAATTCACAAACAGGATATTCTCTGGCTTTAAATCTGTGTGAGTCAGCTGGTTCTCGTGCAAAACTGGGGAACAAAGGAAGAGGAGGGAAGTAGGCACTGAGAACCTGTGCTCTCAGGCTCTTCTGCCAGCTCTAGGCCAGACCCCTCCAAAGCCAGCAATGATACCCCAACCTGAGTAGGGAGCTGGATCTCATCCTCTCTGCTGGCTTCCCTCTTATAAGGGTTCCCATTCTTGAGGCCTTATAAGATTCTGATACTTCAGGAGAAGGGGGAGGACCTTTTCCATTCAAAAATTTCCCTCTTCCTCCTCTCCAGGCCTACTCATCTGTCTCCCATTTCACCAAAACTGCAGCAACAGCCTTGGAGTAGTTATCTCTCCCCAGCACCAGCTATACAAATTTGCAAGGCCCACAGCAAACTGAAAATGAGTTCCCTTGTTTAAAAAATTACTAAGAACGTTAAGGTGGTAGGAAAAGCATTAAATCAAGCACGGGGTCCTATCTGATTGACTGGAAGGCTCACACCCAGGAACCCAGACCTGCCTCTCTTCTCACTAGCCCTGAGCAGCTCACCCTCCAGCCCATCCTACTGACAGTGACTTCCTGGTACTTGCCACTTTCAGGCTCACGGCTACCACATAGCATTCAACAACCTCACAATATATGGCCCACCACTTCCCAGTGTAAGCCTTCCCTCCACTAGAGCTGAGTCTCAGCATGCTCTAGGCCTTCACTAAGCTGTCCTCCTTCCTTGGAATGCCCATCCCTGCTCCACCTGTCCAGATCCTGCACAGTCTGGCTCTAGGTCTATTGACCTCTCCACGGAGCCTTTCTGTACTGCTCCAACCATCACAGATCCTATAGCGTTGAGCACTGGTACAACCAAGTGTTCTCTTCAAGGTTGGTAAGCAGATGAGGAGTGATGGTGAGACAGAGGTCTCCATGCAGTGGGATCTGTCAGGTCAGGCTTCTACCTTTTTATGCTATGCAAGATGTAGGGAGGCAGGGTCAGTAGCTTGAGTGAATTCTAGAATAGTTCTTTCCTTTTTTCTTCCTGAGTGCCTTGGGCAGAGGCAGGCCTTAGAAAGTCTCTGGAAGGGATTTTAGCCTTTCTATCCTCACTGAGGCTAGATTCCTATCTGAAGATAGAAAGCCACCTGAAGACAGAAGGCCTTTCAGTCAAAGGGGCTCTGGTATCTCTCAGGCCCAGCAGAATGGTTAGCAATGTGCCAGAGCCAGTGGAGAGCAAGGTTACCAGATGACTATGGGGTGTGGCTGCCCCATGCTCCAGGTGAAGGTTGACACTTACATCTAAGGGCATGGCAGAGCTGGTAGGCCATGTGCCGCACATGTGGTAGGGGGTAAGGCTGGAAGTTATTCTCCTTCAGGAACTCAAAGGTGTTCTTGCCCAGAAGCTCAAAGGCGATGCACATGTGACCGTGGAAGTTGAACCAGTCAGACATCAAGACACACAGGCTGAGGGAGAAGGATGGATGGGGCTCAGGCTCTGTGCTAGGGGTCTGTCTCACCCTCCCCCTCAGGTGAAGCCAGCACCCACTCTCTCCTAGGCCATTGGGTCATACACTGGGATACACACATGAAGAAAGAGAATCAGAGAAAGCACACATCTCCCAGGGCCGGGTGCAGTAGCTCACGCCTGTTATCCTAGCACTCTGGGAGGCCAAGGTGGGTGGATTGCCTCAGCTCACAGGTTTGAGACCAGCCAGAGCAAGAGAGAGAAGACACCTCTAAATATAGCCGGGGGTTGTGGCAGGTGCCTATTATAGTCCCAGCTACTTGGGAGGCTGAGACAAGAGAATCAATCGCTTGAGCCCAAGAGTTTTGAGGTTGCTGTGAGCTATGATGCTACGGCACTATACTGAAAGGGCGACAAAGTGAGACTCTGTCTCAAAAAAAAAAAAAAAAAAGCAAAGAACACATCTCCCCACCAGCCATCACCCAGATGAGCTCTATCTAGTCAAGGAATGAACTTCCTGCATAGGAGTGGAGCGGGGGACAGGGTTCAGGTCTAAGCTCCCCTGATTTATGACAGGGGTAGGAGTTGCTAAGAAAGAGATGGAATAGTGCCAGAACATGCCACAGGACTAGTATTGCTTTTTTCAACTCACACTACTGAGGGTCTGTGCTGGCCAATGGAGGCCCTCCTTTGCACACCTCCCATTATGTGAGAGCCCTGCAGAGCACCATGTGCCCACCACAACCCAGAGAGGTCCCCCACTTCACAAATGTAGGGCTGGGAAGCCCCACTCAGAACACAGCGCCAGGTGAGGTACAGCCTAAAAGTCCAAAGGCTCCTTCTGGCAATGCTTCCTTGCCAGAGCCCACTGGCTCTCTGAGTGTAGGGAGAAGGCACAGTGCCAAGCAGGTGATGGGAACTGCTAAGCTGCTGGGGGGTCCAAGCAGTTAGAGCTGGGGTAGACTCTTTCCACTGAAAGCTTCCCTCCCACTCCTTGCAGACACTCACAACTTATTCTCTTTGTCCTTCTCCTTGATTTTTTTGAGAACATTGATTTCTAGCCGGGCAGCCTCCCGGTACTTTCCCACGTTGCGGATGATCTTCAGGGCAACCTGAGACTTCCCTCTGGTACCCAGGAAGGAAGCAGAGGGTCTTGTCAGCAGCTGCCCAGCCCTTCTCCCACCCTCCGCCCCAAACCAGCAACTCCCATCAAACACTGCTCTGGGAACGGCCTGTACTGGAAAAAGGAGATACTTGATGCCCGGCCTGCCCCATGCAACACCAGACCTTTTTCCACCCAACAGCAAGCCCCCTGGCATTTGTGAATTAATGATCTTTGGCCTCCATGCCAGCCATAGGCTTCTGTGTTCTCAGCCACTGCCAGCTCCCAGGGGAGAGTGTACACAGAGCAGCCGAGGCTAATCTTGATCACCAGCGCCAGCCCAAGAGGTCACATAGTAACCTAACCTTTAGGCCAATCAGTCCCTACCGCAGCCATGCTACTCCACCCAGGATCCTTCCACCTGAGCTTCCTGAGCATGTCCTCTGCAAGTCTAAGCAAACAGCTTCCCCTGAAGTGGGGGTTCCAGGATGAAGTGAAGGTCTGATGAGAGGTGCCAGCAATAGGCTTCTCTCACTGTGAAGTCCAGGGCTACTCTCTTTACCACACCCCTCTCCAGGCCCACCTGGATAGATAGATGCCATCACATCTATCAGTGACCTCAGAGTGCCAGGAACCCTTAAGTGTCCAAAGATGGTAACAGTCCCTGCACTGTATTGCATACCCCCAACACCATCCCAGTGGGCCATCTGCAGAGAAGGAAACCTGCTGCAGAGGCTCTGCTGCCAGCCAGGACAGCCAGAGTTCAGATGCTCAGTGGGGAAATGGAATGTGGCAGCTGTGGCCCACAAAGCAACATCCTCTGAGACTGCAGGGAGGCTGGCCTTGGTGCCTCAGGAGAAAGCCTCATGGGCTGCAGAACAAAGGCATCTTCTAGAGAATATTCTCTCCCTATCCCATTTTCCTAGATTCTCAGAGCAAGAAAGGCCCTCAAAGGAAAAGCTTCATCCTCCAGCCTCCTACAGAATGGGCTCCCTCCATGGCATTCCAATCCCAACACAGGGAACTTACCACTTCCAAAGGCAGGCCCTTGGTATGGCTCTGAGAATAAGGCCCTTCCTTTTAGTGAGGTGAACTCTGCATAACAACCCTCACTGGCCCTGACTCCATTTGAATTCCTTAAAAATTCCCTGGATCCTGTGCCTGCCCCCTAGTGACTTCAGAGGCTCATTTTTCCTCTAGCTACTCAAGAGTGGCTTGAATCTCAGCTCTCATCTGCCATATCTTCACCTGGTCACCATCCAATCTATACATGTGCTCCACCCATTGGTACCAGCTCTAACCTCTTAAGCCATACTGGGTCCAAGCGATATTTAAATGGGAACTGGGAGTAAAGGGAAGCTTCCTCTCAAGCACTGCCGCTGCCTTATCTTGTGCAGGGATGCCTGGACGCCTGGGTGTGACTGTCCTCTCTGATCACCATTCTAATGTGGGAGCACTACAGTACAGTGGTACCCAGCTCCACCATCAAGTGGATTCAGGCAAATCCTGAGCAGGTTTATTCATCTTTAAAATCAGGGCCACACATGGGTGGCACATGGCTCAAATGAGGACACTAGCACTTTGTAGCTAAAGTGCCAAACCAGTTAAAGAACCACTACAGCAGGGAGGCAGTTGGCTCCCGGGAGGTGGTTTCTCCCCACCCAGAACTACAGGAGGAAGCAAAAGTTCTAGTCTGAGGAATGCTAAGGGCACAAAATGTCACACTGTTAGGCCTTGGAAGGAGCAGGGTGGCCCCAGCAGCAGGACACACACAAGCATACCCCCACTCTTCCTAGGCACACTCAGCAGGGACCACACACTACCCTACCCTAGCCACACTGGAGAGGCAGTGGCCTGCTTGGTGAGAAAACCCAGGGTCTTGTTTCTCTCAACTGGGACCCTCCTGGCCTCTCATGCAGACCCTCAGAGGATGAGAGCTCTTGCTTGGGCTGGGCTTAGCAGCACTCCCAACCCCTTGCCAAGCCAAGAACCTAAAAGAGATCACAAGAAGTGACTCCCAGCACAGGGAAGCCAGGACCCTAGCCCTGTTCCAATATCCACCACCACAGCCTTGAGAAGTAGAGAAACTGGGGCAGAACCACTCAACTTATCAGCAGTTCTTGAGTAGGATGCCACATGCCTGCAAAAACCCAACATGTACAGGTCAGAACCCTACTTTGGTGCTATCCTTCAAAAAGAAAAAAGTTAAGGTCTGACAGCCACCACCCTCAAGAACCGCAGGCTAGCTCATCCCAGGAAGATCATATCCAGAGCCAGTACTGTCCCAGCCCTCACCTGGCATGGTCCAAGCACTCTACCACCTTGCCAAAGGTGCCTTCGCCCAGGTTCCCCACGATCTCATCTAGGAGAGAAAAGAAGTTGGGCATAAAAGTCTGGAGGGCAGGGGGTCGGCAGCTCCTGCAAGTTCACAGCATTCAAATTCTCAAAAACAAAAAAGGTTTCTCTCTCACTGCTACACTCTTAAAAACAGAAGTTGCTAGCGTCTGCGTCATTCAGGCAATTATTGGTGGCCTCACTAAGGCACCACGAGCACTAGAGGCCCCTCCAGGCAGGAGAGGTCTTGTCTAACAAGGGGGGTAGAAAGTAGAGAGGTAAAGTTTTACGAAAGGTGGCTGTACATCGCTCTTGGAGCCAATCGCCGATCCGGCACACCAGGTGGCCCTCCTTGTCATCTTCCACACTCCGGCTGCTGCGCTTACTGCTCTGTTGGCTTCTCTGCATGCACCGCCCCCCGAAACGCCATCCGACCAATCGCATGGTAGGCGGTTCCGATTGACAGATTGAGGTGTCAGTCAAAGGCAGAGGTGGAGACGGTGAGGAGCCGGTAGGTTGGTTGGTTGGATTTTCCAGATCCCAGCATTTCATAAGGCACACAGCATATATAACGATAGGGATATTGCAAGGGACACGTCAAGACACAAACTGACTTCAAAAACAGAAAAGTAAAAACAGCTACAGGTATGTAAAGAAAACTCGGACATTATCTATGAGAGGAGTGCCGCAAACGCTCAGAAAGACGACCAGCCTCTGCTGCCGAGGGGGCCGAGTGGTGAGGAGAGCCACAGCCCTGACTCCCTCCTCCAAGTCTCCCCCTCCCGGACCCTCCCATAGTGGCTTTGGCCAGAGCTGAAGATGCAGTTAGAACGGCGCAAGAAGGCAGCTGGCCCAGCCTGGGTCCGACCATCCAGACTGGTCAGAAAGCTACTCTGGCTTCAGCTGCAGAATGCCCAGCTGTGCTTGCCTGCCTCCGCTGACCCACGCAGCCTTGCACATGCCTGACAGCTGCCACTGAGAGCCAACTGCTACCTGCCCCTGATGGCATCCTTGGCCAGACTTAACCATCACTACCAGAAACGGCCTTCTGTCAGCAGCCTTCCTGCCACTAGCCTCCAGTAGGAAAGGAGCCTGGAATCCTCTGGGCTGGTTGACCTCCAGGCCTTCTACCACAATGGCCCACACAGGCCTCATGCCAGCTCCTGCCCTCGCCTTGGCGCCTGTGCTATTCACAATCCAGGCCTATCCCAAGCCTCACGACGACAGAGGGCACCAAAAAGAGAAGAAGCAGAGCCAGACTTGCAGTGCCGTCCTGTGGCAGTGTGTGGCAGTGTGCAGAGAGGCCACCAGGCCATGCTGGACAGGCCCACACAGAGTCAACCCTCAATCCATGGCCACTCAAAGAAATCACAGAAGATAGCTGGGCAGAGAAGATGCCTGGGCCCTCCATGGCTCCGCAGGGACCTCATGACCAGTAGGAGGAAGGAAGGGAGGCAGGGAAGTGGGATGAGGGAAGAAGAGAAGAGCGCATGTCACCTCAGAAATATACCATTGGTTTGCCTTCCCCACGGACCAAGTGCAGGTGGGCTCCTGGTCTCAGCAGAGACCTGCAACTCTCTAGAAACACTGGCCAGGCCCCACCCCACAAGGCCGGGTGGCCTGGGGTATGGGCCTTTCGGGTCATTTCTTCACACATCCATTAAACAGGAAGCTGCCCTTCCTCACTGTAATTGTCCCTCACATAAAGAGGCTGGGCTGGAGGTCAGAAGGGAAGCTCCCAGTGTGAGGTAACTGATAGGTAAATCCTCCCCTCCTGTGGGACACAAAAGCCTCTTGGCCTTTGGGAAGGGATGTGGAGATTAGCCTGCAGAGTTGGGTGCTGTCCACACCAATCAGAGGACTCAGCTACACAGAGGAGCAGTCTCTGGGTGGGAAGGCCCATGCCATTTAGCGGCAGACCACATATCAGCAACACTACTAGGATCCCCAAGAAGTGTCCCTGGCCACTTGCACCATGTGGCCTATGTCTGAAGCAGTGTGTAGACATAGATAGGCTGGGGGGTGGGGGGGAAGCCAGCGACGGAGCCAGAGCCCCTAAAGCTGCCCCTGGCAAGGGGCTGGAAGACAAAGTAGCTGGAACCCCCTGCTGAGTCCTGCACCTGGACCAGACGACACATACACACACACATGCACACACACCAGCGCATGTGCGCAAGGCTGGCAGTACTCACCCAGACCAACCAGCCTGAGAAGGCTAGAAAGAGATGAGGCTGGTAAGCCCCAGCCAGCACACTCTGGCCACCACTCACCGAGGAGGCGCTGCTACAAGACCTGGTGCGGCGTTTGTGGCAGTGGTGGGCATGCTTGCGGGTCCGGTATGGCCCCCTCTCCCGTGACCGCCGACGATGACGAGAACGGGAAGATCCATAGCAGTCCTCTCCAAAGGATGGGCTCCGCTCTTCACACCGGTAGGTATCACTGTCACGGTGGTAAGTATCACTGTCACGGCGGTAAGTATCACTGTCACGGCGCTCCCGGTATCTCCTCTGGTAGGGCAGGCGGTCATGACTGCCAAAAAGGAGTTGGGGACACTGGTCAGATGGCCTGATAGAGGTCTGTGTTAGGACCCCTGAAAAGGACTCACAGAGAGTGCCTGATGAAGAAGCATTCAGACTGGTGACAAGTGGGCAGGAAAGGGCAAGACGCAAAGGTACAGGGGTCGTTCACCAGTGACATGGCTCATGATGGCATCCTTCAGGTGCTACGGGAGGAAAACACATGGGGGCAGGGGAGTTGTAAGCACAGAGGAGTTCACTGTGGCCTGCTGTGACTGTAACTTTGGCCTGCAGGTTGAAATAAGACCAAGGAACAACCTTTCTAGGAGTAAGGTTATGTTCCTAATCTTTACTGAGGAAGGTTCAAAAGGCTAGCAGGGGAGATGCTGGCCTAGAAAACAGGGGCATATATAGGGAAAAGGAGATGAAAGGACACTCCAGGACAGAGAAAGAAAAGGCAGCATGGACAGTGGCTACTGCTGAGGCCAGGGCATACAGGTGAGATTAGGGAAGGAGCCCCAATAGCACAGAGCAAGGATCCATGGCAGCTGGGCAAGGGCAGAGTCATCTCAAGGAGTCTTATCTGGCTAGCCCCCAAAAGGAAGGAGCCCTTCCTTCCTACCTAGATCCTTCTCACCTTCTGGACCGAGACCTCCGGGGGGGAGGCTCCCTTCGGGATGGGTATCGTAGTCTCCCTTCGTGTTCCCGACTGTAAGATCTCCTCCTCTTCCATCGGTAGCTCAGGTACGGGTCTGGCTCAGGGGAGCGGTATCGCTTACAGTGATGCATCTAGGGCACGAGAAATAAAAAGCCCTGCTAAATACACAGCCAGCCACCTCCAGCCACGAGGCTGCGTGGGGCAGCCCACTTGCTCCTAAAGAAGAGGCCCATTGTTCTGTTTGGGGGCAGCCCCTCCCAGGGGTTTATGAAGTGAAGAAGAACTCTGAGGTCACACTGGTCAAACAGTGGACAATGGGTAACACCCTTCTCCGCCAGTGAATAAACAGCAGCCTCCCAGGAAAGCACCACTGGCCTAGTGGCCTGAGCACTCAGGAAATGGGTGAGCCAGGGACTCAAAGTGGAGATCATGGGCACTGTCACAGGGAGACTAAAGACAGGGAGACAAGGGAGCGGCCTACGTTCTATTCTCTCCTGCCTTAAGGGGGTTCCATGAAGCAATTGCTCTGAAAAACCAGAGGCCAAAGAGCTGCTGGCATGGAGCCAACACATGGGAGTATGGGGTCAGAGCCCTCGAGTTTGAGAAGCTGAAAGTTGCCTGGTTGGGGCCGTAAATGGGACTCCACTGAAGGGAGTAAGGACTAGAAGTCAGTATGAGGAGCCACAGCAGAAATGCAAAGACCAGCCCTTGGAGGAAGAGGCACACAGCATCCCATAAATATTCACAGTCCACCTGAAGGTCTACTCAAGTAAATGTGGGCGGGGCTCTGTCCAGAACTTGCTGGTTCCTACTTGGTCTCACCACACCAGTGAGGACTTCAGAGTCCTCAGAATACCCAAGTTTCTTGTCCAAGGCCCACTGAGCACCTGCAGTACCACCTGCAGTACCAGGCCAGGTGCCTCACCTTTATCCAATCGTACTATTACTGTCCCCTCTTCTAGCTCCCCTGCTCCAGTACCTTCTTCTATGCCCATCTCAGAACTAGCGTGGCAGGCCAAAAGAGCCCCCCATTCACTATGCCTGTTCAGTGGGGACTTAGAGCCATCACAGGAAATTGCCAGACTGGATCAGTCACCAGCTGAGAAAGTTAGCTATGTGAAGATAGCTCCCTGCTCCACTTACAACCAAACTCCTGACACTGCCTCCATGGAAAGGCTGGGCCAGAGACCACTCCCACACCTTCTTTCCAACCTTTCACTCGGCTATAGCTGATCTCTAGTCACACTCAGGCCTGGGTTGGCTAACCAAACATATTTGTTTGTTTGTTTTTGAGACAGAGTTTCAAGCTGTCACCCTGGGTAGAGTGCCCTGGCATCATAACTCACAGCAAGCTCCAACTCTTGGGCTCAAGAGATCTTCTTGCCTCAGTTTTCCTATTTTGAGTAGAGATGGGGTCTCATGTTTGCTCGGGCTGGTCTCGAACTCATGAACTCAAGCAATCCACCTGCCTCAACCTCCCAGAGTACTAGGATCACAGCCACCACGCCCAGCCTACCAAGCACATTTTGGATGACCTTCATTAAGGGTTCCCCATCTTATCAGCCAGGTCTGTCAAGAGAAAAACAGCACAGAATGGATCCCTATGAAGGAAGGAACAGGACAGTAAAGCATACCCCACCAAACCCCGAGGCACTTCTCCATGATTAGAAAAAGTCATGCCCTCAGTGTCCTCACTGGCTACCACTCTGTCAGTCTGTGAAGTCCTTGGAGATAAACACTAGGTAAAATCACAACACTTCCCCAAGAGCTCAGATTTGTTGTTTTGATGATCAGCAAACTTAATGTTTCACTATTTTCCTGCAGTTACCCTGGGTCAGGTGCCCAAGCTATGGCCTGTCTCACATCTCACTAATTGACCCAGAAGATGCTCCACTGGCGAGCACATACACCCTCCCACAGGCAAATGTGGTCCTGCCCATCCTCACTAAACAGACAAAGCATCAGAGCTGGAGGATGTGGTCTAGCCTAGATCAGGTAAAGTCCGAGGACCTAGAAGATCCACGTTCACATGAGTGGAAAAAGCACAGCTTCACAGTCAGAGAAATGTCAACCTGAATCGTGGCAATGCCACTTCTAACGGTGTGCCTTTGGGCAAGTTATAAAACTACTCTTGACCTTCCATTTCCTCTTGTGACAAGAGACTAATAATCTCTTATAAGGCTCTAAAGAATTAAATATGTCTCTCCTGTAAATCAAATGCCTGGCACAGGTTTATGCCCACAGAAATACAAAAGACAGCTTTCCATTAACATTAAAAAGTTCCAGGTTAATATCCCAAGGCTGTGTGAAGTGCCTTAAGGACATTTTATAAGTCGCTTCTAAGGAACCTGCAAAGAGAGAGCTCTGGGAGAAAATCCTATACTAAATTCAAGTGCTGCCACTTACTGGCCTCACGGGTTATCAAGTCTGGAAAAAGGAGATAACCTCTCCTAGCCTGGCAAAGGAGAAGACAAGTATGAGAGCTATACAGTACCATATGCAAGGCAATAAGAGAAGATCATCCCTCTAACACATTCTCGGCAGGTAAAATGTTGGAAATACTAGACGTCCTCCCAGCCAGGGCTCTAGAGCCCACTTCCCCTCAACTGTCTGATTCTCTGAAACCTCAGCAAACAGGCTGTTTAAAGCTAAGGGCCACAATTAGGCTTTGGGAGGCTCTGCTATGCACAATGAAGAAAAAGGCAATGTGAAAGAAACCACGGCAAGCCTGCCAACTTTTCTTTGAGCACAGGCCTTGCCCGCTTCTCATTTGCTGTTCCTGGCCAGAGAACTGGGCTGACAAGAAGAGCAGCCAGCCAGGTCAGCGGCTGCCCTCCTGGATTCCAGCCACCCCAGCGCCCCATGGTTATTTTTGGCTGGCAGTGCCCCACCACTGCAACCTCAATGCTGCCACCTCTTAAGGCGCCACCACCAACGGGTGAAACACTCCTTTTCAAGGGCATGGAGGAGGGAAGCTGGAAGGCGACCAACTCCGCCTCGATGGGGGCCTGACTCAGATGATTCCCACCCAAGCTCCACACCCGGAACTAAAGCACAGAGACTCCAGGGCTGAAGAAAGAAGTAGCCTGGTCATCTGTACTGTCAGTTTGGCCCGACCCGGCCCATCCCCCGGGCTGGAGCGGCTCCATCATCACAATGAAACACGCAGGGGACCTGCGACCCTCGCTGGCGTCCCTTCCTGCTGCCCTGGGTACCAGCGATCTGAGTCCCATCCCCCGTAACCGCCACCAGTGGCACTGAGGGGAGACCCGGGGCAGGGAGAAGGCCAGCCTAGGCCAGAATCAAACTCCAGCTCGCGCGGGGTGGAAGAGCCTGCAGACCAAGCCTCGAGCCGAGGGTACGGAAGAGTCTGAAGGCCCTTTCTGGCTATAATACTTCAGATCCCAACCCCAATCAGCAGGTAGGCGCAGGGCCGAAACTGGGCCCTTGACGGCGCCTCAGAAACTGCTTGGGCCCCGCCTTCAACACCGCGGGACCAAGAGGTCGGGGTCTGCAGTGACCGCCCTCCGAGGGAGAAGTGGCGGGTCAGGGGTGAGAGGTCGGGGCCTCAGCCTGAGGTATGCCAAAGAGGAGAAAGAAAGGAAGTAGGCTAAGACCGAACCGGGAGCCTGGGGACGACGCCATCGCGCCCGCCCCGCCAACTCACCCCCAGCCGCCGCCGCCGCCGCCGCCGTCGCGGGTCCCGGCCCTCACTCACCGTCTCCCAGGCTCCGGCGGCTGCTAGGCCCCACTCCCCACTCCGAGCGCCTCTTCCGCTTCCGGCTCCGACCTCCGCCCGTGGCGGCCCCGCCCCCTCGCGTGACGCAGCCGTAGCCAGCCCTGGCGCGGCCTGGTTCGGGGGCCTGGCCGCTCTAGCCGGCGACTCGAAGGCTCTAGAGCGCCAGTCTTCTCCGCTCCGGTTAGTTCGGCGGCTGTGTAGACTAGTTCTGAGATAGTCGAGCGGACATCCCCGGTGCGGCCAGCCCCTTGCCGTGTCGCGACGCACGTAGGCTCCCGGACCAGGCAGGTGCGCTTCTCGGCCTAGCTGGACACTTGGAGCCGGAAGGTGGAGCCCCCACACAGCCGTGGGGCTCGGCCAGCTCTGCCGCCCAGACCCAGCCATGTCCGCTAACTCCTTCTTGCGCGCGGAGAGGGCGGGCATTGTTCCCTGGGGGCCCGACGGCGCTAGAGACGGTAGAGGTCGTCAGTGCTCTGAAGCTCTAGAAGACGGGCGCGACTCCGCTTGCGTGAAAGAAACAAACGTCGCGTTATTCGTTTGGTGTGTGCGGGTTTTTTGAAAGCGGTGGAGACGCCGGAGCTCGCCTGTGCAATGCAGGGCAGTTTCACCCGCGAGCCACGACAGTGGGGTCTCTTGGAGCGGCCGGGATCTGGGGGAAGAGGCGATCCCCTTTTCCTCGAGCACCTTTGGCGTGACTTACTACCGGCCAGCATCGTTTCTCAGTTAAGAAACCCCAGCCAAACGAAAGCCCCGTACCCTGCTGGCCTTTTCTCTGAATCACTTGACGAACCCCTTTTGCGGAGGCATCGAGCGTTGGGGTCACCAAAACCTGTTGTCCCCCGTTTGGTCAGGGCGGGATTACGAGGCCCCACTTTCCATAGAAGAAAAGCAAGGTCGGGGTGCTATGGGCGACCTCACTTTGTGAGCGTGCGCAACCTGCCGGGTCCTGGGATGGCATCCCCGCCCCCAGCTGCTGCGCGTCATACAGCGGAGCGGGCCGGCTCGGCCCCTAATTACCCCTACGCCAAGCGAGGGCTAGGAACTCGCAGCCGGAGCAGGTTATCAGTCCGGATACCACTCCCTCTTCAGCACGGCTACACTCGGGTAGCTAGGGCTTCCCCAGACCGCGCGGCGCCCCTAACATGGAACGCCGTCTCTACGCCTGGGCAGGCGCTGTCCTGGCACAGTCCCTTCCAGAGCTGTGACTGTGCCTCTAGTCATTTGCCTCTGGCTCCCCTTCAGACGAGGCTATGACGGCGTGGCTTGAGGGATCTCTCTCTTTTTTTTTTTAAGAGACAGAGTGTCACTTTATCGCCCTCCGTAGAGCGCTGTGGCGTCACAGCTCACAGTAACCTCCAACTCCTGGGCTTAGGTGAGTCTCCTGGCTCAGCCTCCTGAGTAACTGGGACTACAGAACGCTCGGCTATTTTTTTTGTTTGCAGAGTTCGAACCCACCACCCTCGGTATATGGGGCCAAGGCCCCATTGAGGGGGGCTCTTAATACCCCAAATCTCTGTAAACAACAGAAGCTAATTAAAAACTAGATCCTTAGGCCAGGCAGAGTTACCCACGCCTATAATCCTACTACTGTGGGAGGCTGAGGCTGGTGGATTGCCTGAGCTAACAGGTTTGAAACCAACCTAAACCAGAGGGAGACCTCATCTCTAAAAACAACTGGGTGTTGTGGCAGGCATCTTTAGCCCCAGCTACTTGGGAGACGGAGACAAGAGAATCACCTGAACCCAAGAGTTTGAGGTTGCTGTAAACTATGACTCCATGGCACTCCAAGGAGGGTAACAAAGTGAAACTCTGTCTCAAAAAAAAAAAAAAAAAAAAGGCTTGGCTAAGGTGGTGGGTTCGAATCCAGACTGGGCCCGCCAAACAACAATGACAGCTATAGCCAAGCGTTGTGGCAGTCGCCTGTGCTCCCAGCTACTTGGGAGGCTGAGACAAGAGACTCGCTTGAGCCCAGGAGTTGGAGGTTGCTGTGAGCTGTGATGCCACGGCACCCAGGGGGACAGCTTGAGGCTCTGTCTCAAAAAAAAAAAAAAAACCCACTCCCCAGATACTTTCTATAATTCTCAGCCTCAAGAAAGGCCCCATGGTCCTCTTACACCAAATGCACCTGACCCACAATATAGAAATTCAGGAGCCATTTCAGTGTGCTATGGTGACCCAGAGGTCGGCTACCTCTGTGCCTGGATCCCACCCCCTAAGGTCCTGCTTGAGGAATTGGAAATTAAAAATCCCAGGCATCCTGAGATGCCATTCCTGCCCAGTCCTCAGGGCCATACCCACACCAGCCAGGTTCCATCTTGGGTTATCCACATGGATAAGGTGGGAGGAAGCAGTGGTGTTTCCTCCCTCTACTTACTTGGGGTGGAAGTCCTCACAGAGAGCCCAGTTCCCACCTCCAGCCTTGCCCTGGGTGCCAGGCTCTGCCTGGGCCAATTAAGCCATCCTCCTACCAGACCTCCCACCAATGAGAAGCCAGGAGTCACAGCCTCCCAGTGATGTAGCAACTCTCTTTTTTTTTTTTTTAAATAAAAGTGGATGGGAGCCATCTTCCACTACTCTCCCTCTCCATGACTTGCTGGCTGGAAACCATGCTCCTTAGATTCTACCTTGAGAGGGTCCTTCTTTTATCTCTTTCTCCCTAAAAGAACTCACACCTATAAGATAGGCACTTGAAAAAAGATCCCCTAAGATGAGGTTTGGGTAATGCCCCCACTCCACCCCAGAGAAGGCTTGCTCCAGACCCAGGCCCCTCAGGCCCCAGCCCTTTTAGCAACATCAACCTTGGTGCCCACCAAGCCTTTTATGTGTGGTTGAGGTCTGCAGCATGATTCCAGGGCACCAGAGAGATGTCCCCTGCCCTATGTCCACCTGAGCCCTATAGTGTCTCTTATCCTTTTGTCACCTACCCCCACCAGCTCCCAGCTCAGCTCACTGCCCCCTCCAGGCTCCACTTGCTCTGATTCCCTTCTTGTCCAGCTGTTATTCTCTCCTCTGCCACATCCAGCTTTGCCTTCTCTGGGAGCAGTTAATTCACCTTTCAGTGTTGGCTCCAGGGTCGCCTTCCTGGAAAGCCCCCCTAGGAGCCCCAAAAGAGAGTCAGACCCTCTTTGTGGGAACACAGCTTGGTGTGCTTCCCCTCTAGCCAGTAGGCGGTGGCTGTGCTTTCCTCTGTGCCTGGTCCCTGCGCTCAACAATCTGGTGGTGCACACCCTTCACTCAGTAGACTATGAGCTTCTCCACAACTAGGAACTGTTTCAGTGTGCAGTGGTGACCCAGAGGTCAGCTATCTCTGCGCCTGATAGCCTGAGCTATCATAGCTTAAGTTCTTCCATAAGGGCAGGGGGCTGCCCATAGAAAGCCTATCACTTTTTTTTTTTTTTTTTGGAGACAGTCTCATTTTGTCACCCTTGGTAGAGTGCTATGATGTCATAGCTCACAGCAATCTCAAACTCTTGGGCTCAAGCGATTCTCTTTGCCTCTGTCTCCCAAATAGCTGGGATTATATGCTCCTGCCACAATGCCTAACTATTTTTGGAGATGGGGTCTTGCTCTGGCTCAGGCTGGTTTTGAACCCAGGAGCTTAGGCAATTCACTCTCGCCCTCAGCCTCCCAGAGTGCTAGGATTACAGGCGTGAGTTTGCTTTTTTGTTTTTTTGTTTTTGGGTTTTTTTGCAGTTTTTACCCAGGGCTGGGTTTGAACCTGCCACCTCCGGCATATGGGACCAGCACCTTACCCTTTTGAGCCACAGGTGCTGCCCATTTTTTTTTTTTTAATTTCCAGATTTTTTTTTTTTTTGAGGCGAGTTTTTGTTGCCCTCAGCAGAGTACCATGGTGTCAAACTCTTGGGCTCAAGCAATCCTCTTGCCTCAGCCTCCTAAGTAGCTGGGGCTATTGGCACCTGCCACAACACCTGGCTTATTTTATTTTATTTATTTATTTAGAGACAGAGTCTTGCTCTGTCACCCTGAGTAGAGTGCTGTGGCATCATCATAGCTCACAGCAACCTCAAACTTTTGGGCTTCAGCAGTCTTCTTGCCTCAGCCTCCCAGAGTAGCTAGGACTATAGGCACCCACCATAACACCCTGCTGGTTTTTCTAGTTTTAGTAGGGATGGGGCCTTGCTCTTGCTCTGGCTGGTCTTGAACTCCTGAACTCACAGTCCACCTGCCTTGGCCTCCCAGAGTGCTAGGTGAGCCACCACACCCAGCCTTATTTATATGTTTTTGAGACAGTTTTATTTTGTCGCCCTTGGTACAGTGCTATGGCATCATAGCTCATAGCAACCTCAAACTCCTGAGCTCAGACAATTCACCCATCTCAACCTCCTAGAGTGCTAGGATTACAGGTGTGAGCCACCGCCCTGGTCTAGCCCCTCACTTCTAACTGTGAAAACAGAGAGTCCAGTTAGAGTGGCATTATGGGTACTATACTCAGGTATGGGAATTGGGAGCAGGGGCCAGCCATAATCTGCTTTAGAGAGGTCTCACCTTGTGTGGTGAATGATAATAAGAGACAACTTGGAAGAAGCTACAGGAACCTGGGCCTGGAATCCAGGGAGAGGAAAGAGAAGCCATCTGGAGGGGAGAAGAGAAGGACTGGTGGATAATGGGTCTGGGAGGTGCCTAGTGCAACTTCTCAGCTGGAGGCATACCTCCTGTGCCCCTCAGAGCTGGGGCAGGGCACCTAGTGCCAGGAGTTGGGGGGCAGTGGTACCCTGGAGATGAGGAGCATGATGTTAGGGACCATTGCTTCCTTCCCAAGCCAGTGGGCATGGTGGTCAGGGCCCCTGCCATACAGCTGAAGCTGTGGAAGCTAGAGAAGTGCCAGAGACGGGACATGATTTGAGGGCTTCTGACTCCTGTAGTCATAGTTAAACTGTGATCGCCAGAAGTTCCCCCCACCAATGCCATTTCCTTCCAGGCTCCCACAGAGGGAGGGTACAGCATGGGGCAGTAGGGGTAAGGGAACGTGGGCCCTGGGGCCAGGGTTCAGCTCTTCATTCAACTCAGTGCATGACCTCAGGAGGTGCCTGAAAGGATTAAAGAAGATTGTGTGTTTTAGTAGGTGGCCAGGCCCTGGTCAGCAACCACAGCTCGTGGAAACCACTGGGAATTGAGAACTTTTTTTTTGAGACAGAGTGTCACTATGTCCTCAGTAGAGTGTCATGTGTCATGGCATCACAGCTCATAGCAACTTTCAACTATTGGACTTAAGCGATTTTCTTGCCTCAGCCTTTCAAGTAGCTGGGACTACAGGCACCTGCCACAACGCCTGGCTATTATTTTTTTGTTGTCATTGTTTAGCTGGCCTGGGCTGGGTTTGAACCCGCCAGCCTTGGTGCATGTGGCCAGCGCCATAACCACTGTGCTATGGGTGCCGAGCCTAGTTTTTCTGTTTTTAGTAGGAATGGGGTCTCATCCTTACTCAGGCTGGTTTCAAAATCTTGAGCTCAAGCAATCCACCTGCCTCAGCCTCCCAGAGTGCTAGGATTATAGGCAACATGCTGGATCTATTATGGGGACATGTGAACTTCAAGGATTTAAAGAAGTCCTATTTGCCCTATAGCTGGCTAAGGGCATGTGGGGGTGAGATGATCTTAGGTGCTGGGCTCAGGATGCGTAGCAGAGGAAGTGCCCAGTACAGAGAGGCTCAGTGTGTGTAAGGAGCCAGGGTTGTCCCTTACGAGGACCGGGAGGGAGGATCTGCTCCAGCCTTTCCCTGGCTTCTGGGGATTTGCCAGGAATCTTTGGCATTCCCACCTGGATTGCTGCCTGTACCTTTGCCTGGCATTCTCCATATGTGTGTGTCTGTGTCCAGTAAGGACATCTGTCACATTAGGGTGAGGCCCAGTCTAATGATTTCATTTTATTTTATTTTATTAAATCATAGCTGTGTACATTAATGTAGTCATGGGGTACAGTGTGCTGGTTCTATATACAATCTGAAATATTTTCATCAAACTGGTTAACATAGCCTTCATGTTAATGACTTCATTTTAAGCTGATTATCTCTTTAAAGAGCCTGTCTGGAGGCCGGGCGCCCAACCCAGGTCTCATTCTGAGGAACTGAAGATTTCAATGTATCTTTTGTTGTGGGTGAGGGAGATACAATTCAACACATAAATAATGCCCCAATTTGCTTCCTGCTCCCTTCCCTGCTGGTGGTTTGGGTATGACTTGGGACCTCAAGGGCCCAGCTGTTCTCTGTCTTGTTTTTCCCCTCCTGTAACTCCAGACCCCTCCTCTAGCTGCAGAAAGGCCAGAGTGTGCATAGGAGAACTGGGTGGGCACCGCTCACTGATGCTGAGGCACCCAGTCCACACCCTGGGCAAGGGGATGGCAGGCTGAGGCCAGGCTCTTCTTTGTGGGCTGGTACCTGCCCAGACCCAAGAGCCTGTGTGGGGGTTCTGCATAAGAGGATGGGAGCACAGGTCCCTCAGATGGGGATGCAGCCTTGGGATGCTACCAGAGGGAGTAGGTTGCAGACTCTGGAAAAGGGAAACAGCCAGATGGCTGCTGGGATCCAGTGGTAGAAGGTGGAGAGGAGCTGGGGGCTGCCTGTGTGGGTGAGGTGGGATCTGCCTGGCCTCAGGGCCTCCAAGTAATCACTCATGGGAACTCCAGAGTCTTCCCCAAACCTGAAATCAGGACCTAGTACAAAAAAATGTGAGACCTAGGCTCTGCCACAGTCACAGCCCTTTCTCCTGGGGCCCAAGCTTCTCTATCTGTATAATGGGTCTGAACTCTCTGCCCTGGTCCTATAGTATCCTGGGGCACCAGTTTAGGGCTGTGGGGCCTCTGGGGCTGTGGCAGTCCATCTGTCCATGAATGGACAAGGGCCTTGCACTCCAGATTGAGGTTAATGTCTGTGGGCAGGCAGCGCCCCCAGCCTCAGCGTCTCTCTGGAGATCACAGTGGTATTTACCCAACTGAGCTGTGCCAAGCCCTACCTCCTCGGCCTCCAGTCCCACAACTTGTGAGTCAGACCGGTTTGGCATCCTCCTGGGGCCCATCAAGGGCATCCATGAAGATGCAGATGGAGAATCTAGTTCAGTCCTGCCACAGATTGGCCTGTGCCCTTGGCAAGCTCCTCACTGTCTCTGGGGCTTAGGTTCCCCATCTGTATGTATACTGGGAGTGGTTCTGACACTCAGGATCTATGACTATGTCCAGTTTACCCCCTGGGTCACTGTACTGACTATGTCAGTCTCCCCACCCCTATAGAAGTATGCCTGTGTTCCAGCTGAGTGGCCCAGTGGCCTTGGTTGGGCTAATGACACTCAGAATATGGAAGAGTGAGGGGATAGAGTCATGCTATCCCTGCCATACCCCAGCGGTATCTCTGCCTCCCAGTCTCCAAGAACTGCAAGAGCAGAGGCCTACAGAGGAGCTACAGTCTGCAGGGTGGGCTCCACCAGAAGCCAAGGGGAGAGTTCAAAGGGCAGCCCTGATTGCCTTCCCTAAGACCAAACCAGGAGCAGGGGCTGGAGGTTGGATCTCTCAGGCAGAGAACACTGCTCTGGTCTCTCTGCCATGTGCTCGGGGCCCTCTTAAGACCATCCTGGGGTAGGGGGTACCTTAGCTCAGTGTGTAGGGTGCTGGCCACATACACCAAAGCTGGTGGGTTCAAGCCAGGCCAGGGCCAGCTAAACAACAATGACAACTGCAACAAAAAAATGGCTGGGCATTGTGGCAGGTACCTGTAGTCCCAGCTACTTGGGAGCCTAAGGCAAGAGAATCGCTTAAGCCCAGAAGTTTGAGGTTGCTGTAAGCTATGACACGACAGCACTCTACTGAGGGCAACATAGTAAGACTGTCTCAAAAAAAAAAAAAAAAAAAAATCCTGGGGGCTTAGAGCCCCTTAGCTCAGTGGTTAGGGTGCTGGCCATAAACACCAAGGCAGGCAGTTTGAACTCGGCCTGGGCCTGCTAAACAACAATGACAACTGCAGCAACAAAAAAAGTAGCCAGGTGTTGTGGTGGATGCCTGTAGTCCCAGCTACTCTACTACTTGGGAAGCTGAGGCAAGAGAATCACATAAGCCCAAGAGTTTGAGGTTGCTGTGAGCTGACGCCACAGCACTCTACAGAGGGTGACATAGTGAAACTCTGTCTTTAAAAAAAAAAAAAGAAGACCGGTGGGGCCTGTGGCTCAGTGAGTAGGGCGCTGGCCCCATATACTGAGGGTGGTGGGTTCGAATCCGGCCCCAGCCAAAACTACAACAAAAATTAGCTGGGTGTTGTGGCAGGTACCAGTAGTCCCAGCTACTCGGGAGGCTGAGACAAGAGAATCAGCTATAGCCCAGGAGTTGGAGGTTGCTGTGAGCTAGCTATGACGCCATGGCACTCTACCAGGGGTGATAAAGTGAGACTCGGTCTCTAAAAAAAAAAAAAAAAAAAAAAAAGACCATACTGGGCCTTGTTTCTAGGAAGGGGAGGAGCTGGGATGCTGATATGGAGGCCATATGGAGAAGTGAAGGAGGTGGGGCCAGGGGAGGCAGAGGGCACCCGGCTTGTTGAAACCAATGAGCTCAGGTGGGGGTGTCTTCACTGAGTCTAGACTTGTCCCTCAGGCTGCCCTGGCCTCCCCCAATTTCAGGGTGGTCCTGGGAGGGGACTAGGCAGTCACTCCTTGGTAGGGTGGACTCATCAATTGATGAGAAATGCATTGTGCTGGGGACACAGGCTCTATGGGGCCCAGCCCTGTGCATAGGGGCTCTGTAGAGGGAGACAGAGGTACAGAGTGCGATTTGAAGACCTAGGCCTGCCCTGGGGGGCTCCCAGCCAGGCAGTAACTAGACATACAAAGAGTGCTGACAGACTACTGTGCATCCATATTTTTGACGGGTGGTGGGGGGAAGAACTAGGTGAAGGATGGTGGGTTCAGGGAAAGTGTTCTGGATTTTAGTCACCTGTACAGCTTGGAGGGACAGAATGAGCCATCTTGCTCCCTCCCCCTCAGCACTGCCCTGACACCCCTTGTCATGCCCCTTTCTGTGAGTTGAGGCATAGACCTAGGAAGATCCCTGTGAGGATGGAGCTCTGAATGCAAGGGTGGGGGGGCAATGTCCCTGGGCAAGCACCATCAAGGCAAGAGCCAACCTACCCACTTCTTCCGCAGACTTCCTGATAGGAGGTGGACTTGGAGCTGGCTTGGATGTGGGCTGAGCTGGGGAGGGTGTGAGATGTGTGGAAGCTCAGATCTGGAGGCTCAATAATGGGCCCTTGTAGGCTGCCCAGAACCAAGTGCTCAGCAGAGCCCCCAGTGCTGTGCCTCTGCCAGGCCAGCATGTCCCTGGGACCCACTGAGGCCATTGACCTTCTCTTCTCCATACCTGGTCAGTTAAGTCCCTCCCAAGTCCTGGGTGCCCCCAGAGAGGGCTCAGGCCTTGAAATGTGCTCACTGCCTGTCCCTTCCCCCTCAGCTGGCAGAGCCTTGGAGAAGCAGAGGACTCCCAAGCAGGAGCTGGTGGAAAAGGAAGGACCGGCTCGGCGTCTGTGGCTCAATCGGCTAAGGCGCCAGCCACGTACACCCAAGGTGGCGGGTTCGAATCCCCAGCCCGGACCCGCCAAACAACAATGATGGCTGCAACCAAAAAAAATGGCCGGGGCGTTGTGGCGGGCGCCTGTGGTCCCAGCTACTTGGGAGGCTGAGGCAGGAGACTCGCTTGAGCCCAGGAGTTGGAGGTTGCTATGAGCTGTGATGCCATGGCACTCTACCCAGGGGCATAGCTTGAGGCTCCGT